>JBBPBX010005003.1:0-42014 GCA_038048925.1 Garcialebias charrua
AACATTATATTCAGTGACATCCCCACTGAATTTGATTAGGATGATGTTTACCACTTAGAACTGGTGTTCATTTTAATAAACACTTCTTTTCAGTCAGAAATGTCTATTAATTGACACAATTTTTTTCTCTGTTGCTATGTAAATAAGCTTAATTAAAGTACCTTAAAACTACTACTTTGAATGACAATATCTCCGGTTTTATTCATTCAATATTAACAAATGAGGTGTCCTTTTGTTGCATTTTTAGTGCTCTTTCTTTTTGTTGCAAGCAGAAGGCCATTAAAACAACTTTTGAAAAATGTCCAAGTGCCTAGACATTGTGACGTTATTCTGCTTCGATGTCGTTTACAAACATTAATGAAAGCTCATAGTGGACAGCTGGTAGAAAGTTTGAAACAAACAACTAACCTGAGCGTCCCGAAACTCCACCACAACATTCTCACTACTCCAGCGTGCCGCCATCTTCCTTCGATGCCAAACAAACGATCACGTGACTTCTTCTTTACGGGGTTTAATGGCGGTTGGCAAAAAACTTTAGGTGTGCATACCGCCACCACTGGTATGGAGAGCTGTATGTAACTTTTCTAACAACATTTTTCTTCACTGTCACTACCTCCTGACATACTGATTAGACAAGTAATCTCTGAACCTTGCTTCCAGGGTTGCCAGATCTCCAGACCAAAAGAAGCGATCAGCTCCTTCAAAACAAGCACAAACAAGCGACTCGCTCTTTCAAAAAAAGCCCAAAAAAAGCACCCCATCCCATTGTGTAAAAAAAGGCAGTTTTAAACAGTATAAACATATTTATTATGGCATTACATATAACAAGCAAAATTATACATTAAAGAACGTATTCAGTCTAAAAAATAAAAATACATTTTGCATTTTTCTCCCATCTGTGGTCGTGGTCAGATCCAGTCTTGAAGAGCACGCTCTTTCTCCCAATCTTTATTATATTTTTTTCCATATTTACCCCACTTAGAGCTCATATTAGCGTTGTCTTGTCTAGACATTTCACTAAATTCTTTAGTTTGTAGCAGGTCGCTTTTGTAAATGAGCCCTCGAGGCTCAATGAGATTTACCTGACTAAATAAGGTTGAATGAATGAATGAATAGACAAAGAATAAAGAACAATGTTGCATTCACGTGTAGTCGGATAATTTTAAACTCACTTTGAAAGTAATTTTCATTAATTTATCATTTTGTTTGCTAAAAACTAACATAGTTGAATGATACAAGATATATATGTTGTGTCACTGTATGCTGCTCATGCTGACTCATCATTAATTGCTCGCGCTTAAATAGTTTTACCGGCTCGCCTGCGCCAACTGCACCTGTGGGGGCGTGTCGGGGGCGTGTCGGGGCGTTCCCGTCTCGACCGCCATCTTTGTTGCCCTCATAAAAAATAAAAGAAATTCAGGAGATTTTCCATTGTTTTCGCGCTGTATCTTCCGTCACGATTCTGAAAAGCAGGCAAAATAAAGTGGACTGTATCCTAATAAGCTTCTCCCAGGTGAGAAAAAAAAACTACATGAAAAAAATCGGTATAATTGGAAATGTTGCCCGTTTGAAATAAATAAATAAATGGAGCAGAGACCCGGAGTAATACTTGCCTCCACTGACATTCCCAGTCATTTTAGCAGGTCTGTGTTTACACCACAAATAATTTTTATAATTACAATTCACTGGGAGAGCTGGTCCAATCTATGAACAGCTGGGTTCATAGATGAATTGGACATTTTTAAAGCCCCCAGATTGTAATTGAAGGTAAGTTGTTGGCTCATTAATTTTACATAAATTATTAATATACATGTCTTTCAGAATCAATCAACCTTCTGTATGCTATTAGTATTGTAACGACCCTGTGTTTGGTTCTGCTTTGGGTCCAAGTATTTCTGTGTATTTGTTCAGTTGTACTGTACTGTGTTCTGTTGAGCTGTTGTGATTCTGTTGTCCCCCGCCCTCATGTGTTGGATTGGTCGTGGGGGCAGGAGAGGGGTAGGAGCAGGGAGGAGGGACCGGAAAAAGAGAGACGAAGAAGAAGAGCCCGGTGTGTGTGTTGTTGTTAGCAGGCAGCTAGCAGTGTGTTCGCTCGCGTGTGTACCGCGTTTTCTGTTAAGGCGTGAGCTGTAGCCTCGGTAATAGCAGCTCGTCCCTGTTTATGAATAAACCCCGTTTGGCTGGACTCCGTCTGCTGTGTTGGCGTCATTACAGTATTAAAACTTGTGAACACTTAATTTTTTTATAGGATTTTAACTGATTTACAAAGCTCCACGTAGAAAATTACCTTATTTTTAATGACTTGAGCTTGTCTAATGACATGTAGACAAATCTTGATTAGATTACTTTATATATAATAAGTATTAAGATGCATATATATTATAGACAAATGTTTCTGTCTTTTCATTCACCATTTTAATTGTGTGTTCACAGGTTCTGCTCTCTGAGTCATGAGGGTGATACATTAAAATGCAGCTAGCAGTACAAAATCCAACTCCTGAACTTGGAGCATCTCCTGATGGACTCAGTGTGATCGCTGCTGCCTGGAGAAAGTTCCCTCACAGATACAAGACATGCAGCATCCAGCAGCTGGAGGCAGGAGATGAATTTCACCTGAAGAAGCATCGTCCACATGCACAGGTGCACAATCAAACCACTGTGACCTTGTGTGGACCACACAGCCATAGCTGGACGTCTACAGAAAGCATGAAGCTTCCTAAAGATATTTCTCAGTTTGTTCTCCAGCTTCAAGGGATACATAATTATGTAAATCATGCTGTTCACTTATATTTGCACATTTTTGTGTAGCAATTTTTCTATAAAATGTATTAACTTACACAATGTTCATCACATTGTTACTAGAAATGTTTAATTACATCAAATGTTTACTTCAAAATGGATCTGTTTCATTTTATGTTTATTTCTTACCTGAAATTCATTCATTCAACTTTTATTTGGACAGGTTAATCCCTGTTAATGAAATTTGTTAATACATCAAATGTTTACTACAAATGTGATCAATTTCATCATGTTTACATGTTAGTGCTGAAGTAAATATTTCATAAATGTTTACCATATTAATTTTTATTAAATGAGAAAAAACAACCACTTATTATTCAACTGTAAAAATATTTCAAAACAACGAGTCCAGCAAATATAATTTTTTTTCTCCAGTCTACATTTTACATACAGCACACAAACAATCTGAAGAAGTGTCTCTTCACTTTCACATGTAAACACCAGTATAGTTAACTGGTGTAGTTCTATGTAACATTTTATATTTGTTTCTCATGCAACCAGTGATACTTTCCACATGAATTCTAAGGTGTGCTCATGTGTTTTCAAAATCATTAGTATCAAGTGGAAATCTCCCTTTAGTGAATGATGGGATTTTAACTTCAGCACATCATTCATTTATACTGTACTTTTGTTGGCTGTAACTGGGACCCTGTGTACACAGTTTCATTCCACCTCACGTACAACATGTGATGTGAATGACAATAAAGAACCTTGACTCTCACACAGGCTGCAGGTGAGCTGAGAGTTGTCCTTCATGCATGCTCTGAGGGCTGCAGGTGAGCTGAGAGTTGTCCTTAAAGCCTCGGATATAGTCGCGCTTTGGTCCGCAAGCTGGAGCGCGCGTGCTGCGCGCGCACTGTGCATGCGTTTATAGTGTGGCACGGCAGCGCATGGCAAAGTGCTGTTCTTTTACTGACCAGCAGGCGGCAGTACCCTCTAAAACCTGTGCATATGTTGCAAGAAAGGGTGTAGAAGAAGAAATCTACCGTAGAAGAAGAACTGTTTGAAATCACACAACAAAAACAAATGGCTTTCCGCTCGCTCGGGGAATTTAAAACATTTGAATCACATAAAAAACATTCCTCCATGCGTCGCGACGCCGTTTCCACGACCACAGCGGCGCAGACAGTTGCAGATTCTGGCGTGAAGGCTGTCGGGGAGGTCCCTACCCGACCTGTCAATCAATTCGGCGCGCGCGCTAGGCTTGCGGAGCTTCAAAATTTGGGAGGTGCACGACCACGCGCGAAACCAACGCGCTGGCCAAAGCGCGGGGGCGGGGACGTCGCGTTTGCGTCACTTTGGCCGCGCGCCCTATGCGACGCGTCAACTATATCCGAGGCTTCACGCATGCTCTGAGGGCTGCAGGTGAGCTGAGAGTTGTCCTTAACGCATGCTCTGAGGGCTGCAGGTGAGCTGAGAGTTGTCCTTAACGCATGCTCTGAGGGCTGCAGGTGAGCTGAGAGTTGTCCTTCACGCATGCTCTGAGGGCTGCAGGTGAGCTGAGAGTTGTCCTTAACGCATGCTCTGAGGGCTGCAGGTGAGCTGAGAGTTGTCCTTAATGCATGCTCTGAGGGCTGCAGGTGAGCTGAGAGTTGTCCTTCATGCATGCTCTGAGGGCTGCAGGTGAGCTGAGAGTTGTCCTTCATGCATGCTCTGAGGGCTGCAGGTGAGCTGAGAGTTGTCCTTCATGCATGCTCTGAGGGCTGCAGGTGAGCTGAGAGTTGTCCTTAACGCATGCTCTGAGGGCTGCAGGTGAGCTGAGAGTTGTCCTTAACGCATGCTCTGAGGGCTGCGCCTTGTTCCACACGTCTGCTCTGAACGTTGCCGTTAACTAATGGACTCAACGCTGTTTGTTAGCTAAATATCTGGAAAGATTTTGATGAAACGTTGAGAGGGACCCTGTGTACACAGCTTCGTTCCACCTCACGTACAACATGTGATGTGAATGACAAGAACCTTGACTCTCACACAGTCTAATATCAAAGCCTCTGTCAGATAACAACATCCTTCTGTTATGAGCTTGTCACCTCCATCCCTTGAAGAGAAAAAGACACAGGTATTAGACAGAGTTTTGTGTGACACATTAAACAATGATGACAAAACAAGGAAGTCCTATTTAATACTTTAAATTTACTTTTTCCAGCTGGTTTTTATTCAGCTCTGACCTGTTCTGTAACAGATGACTACTACCTTTCTGTTTGTGCATGAAGAAATTGTTTTATGTGGTACTACCTGAGCAACATGGACGGTGTACAGTATTTGTAGTTGCTGGTCCTGCTTCTCCATCTGCAGCTTCACTGAGCTCTTCTGGAGTTTTCATGAGCTCTTCTGGAGTTTAATTCATTTCATATGAAGTTTTGCCTTGACAAGGATAGATCAGAACACAGATCAGTATTAATACAGTAACAGTGACAACACTACAAACTTTAAACAGTTTATTTCACAATAACACAGCTGTCCACTCTGTCTAAAATCAGACTATGTTATATAAAAAATATAAACCCAACCTAAACTAGGCTGACCCACTTCTATGAACTAAACACCGGGACAAAATCGTGGCAAAAATTATGGCACAACTCCAACAAAACGAATTTATACACTCACCAGGATGTCTGGAACAAACTAGCAGTTATTTTGGGACATGGAGAAAGTTATATCAGGACGTTTCACAGCTGATTTCAGGACATTCATTTCCTTTTTGTTAGGTCCGACACATGAGCTCCCTCGCGCTGCTTCCAGCAGGAAACAGAAACTGAAAGTCCGTTTTCTATCTACTTTCAGGTCGTGTGACCGGACATTACATCCAATAACACAGCATGTTTAGACCATTGCAAAAACTGTTACAACCTTCTTAGATTCTAACAAAAAAAACGAGAGACAGAGCTTCTTTTAGAGGGCTTTTAAAATGGCGATTTCTTTCCCACAATGCTGTGCGCCGTGGACCATCATGCTTTGCGCCGCGGACCGTGACGTCACGCTCCAAAGCTCACAGTCATATTGGTTGGGTCCCAGAGATGAGTAGGTATCGCCACAAGGGGGCGCCTACTCCCTTTGTTTTCCGTTGTTGTACACTTGTACAAAAAGTAGAATTATTATTCCACGTAGTTAAAAAAAGGATACGGTATACAAGTGACGATGAGGGGCAGAGCGGTAAACTAATATTATTTGCTCATGTATGACAATATAATGTTTAGTACTGTGGAGAACTGGCGTTACACGGACGAAGTTTAATAAATTGGAAGTGTGGAATAATTCAACGTGCGTCCTGCTGCTTTGAGAGTGACTAACGGTCGCTGCTAACTTCTCCAACCTCTCACCGAACCGTCACAGTAACATACGTGGAAGGGTGGCGTGACAAACTACCTACCACTCACATTACTGCTCGACTGAAAAACAAGCACAAATAAGCGACTCAATGTCCGCGAGAAGCCCAAAAAACCGCCACAAGCGGCTGATCAAATTTGAAAGCGACTCCAGGGAAAAACAAGCCCAATGCCGCTTGAAATAAGCGGACTTGGCAACTATGCTTGCTTCTCTAAAAGCATTTCTAAAAAGCCTGACACGCCGTTAACCAGCCAATAAACACAGAGTTTGTAACCAGCCAATAAAAACAGAGCTTGAATTTGAATCAGCCAATAAAAACAGAGCTTGAATTTGAATTTCAGCAGAGCAAGGGGTACCCAGCTAGCATTCGACCGACATTAAACGTTTAAATGGTTGAAATAACGTCAGTTTAAGAAAAAACATTCATTCAACATCAAAACAATGTTGAACACCAAACAATTGAAATGGTGTTGTTAACTCACTATGGATTCACCTTTGAAATATAAACCAGTTTTGAGTTGTATGTATTATCAACATTATTTTTCACAAACGTGACTAAAAGATTTTGCTGGAATATGTTAGTTGAAAAATAACCTTGTTCCAACATCCAATCAATGTTGATTAATTAACCGTTGGAAAAGTGTTGACACATGAATAATGATGCTGAAACCTCAACTATGAATCTAATGTTTGAGTTCTTCAACCCTTTTTATTTTCTCCCGGCGTAGTTTCTGAACTTTTTTTTCTTCTTTTTTGTTGTATGGTGAATGGTGTGCGCATTAGATGGCGGTAATACACCGGAAGGTTGTAAACTGCCGTAAAATACCTCACAGAAGAAGAAGAAGAACGGTGTGCGCATGCGTGAAGTGGATGCATCGACGTCTTCGTCACAGAGGCTTTGCGCGGGCTGGCAGCTACAACAACGGTAAGTAAAGTTTTGTAAATCACATTAGTTAATAAACCCGTGACAAACTTTGAACGATTATTTTGGGGCATACAGTCAACAACAGAATTTACCAACGGCTTACTAGCTGTGCCGATTTTTTCGAGCCGATTTTTTCGAGCTAGCTAGCGGTCCGGACTGCAAGCTACCGTCCGAGCTAGCTAGCTACACTGGCTCCGCACGGCGGCGGTCTCATTGTTATAATGTTTATGTTTATGTTTATTAAATTTGTTCTTTTTTTTTACAAAAGAAACAATACAAGACAATCTCATAAATGATAATGTACGAAATATAAAAAATGAAAGGTAGCAGAAAGAAGAATAAATCTTATTATATCTGCCCCTTACTTCCAACAATCAGATTAAACAATAATAATCAACCATGTAAACAATAATAATCTTCAACCAACTTTTTCCAACAATCAGATTAAACAATAATAATCTTCAACCAACAGTACAAAATGACTAACTCTTTCTAATTTTCTAACTAATACAATACACATTACGCTATTTCATTTTTTTAACACATTTGTTTTGATCATTTTCTTAAATGTAAACATTGACTTGGCATTTTTAACTACATTCTCCAAGCCATTCCATAATCTAATTCCCTGGATTGAGGTAGAACGTCCCTTCAAACTAGTTCTGAATTGTGGTTTTACAAACATCTCTGTCCCCTTAAGATTATAACAACTTTGTCTTTTAACAAAATGCATTTGGATATTTAAAGGTAATGCATTATTTTGAGCCCTATACATAACTGATAAAATATTATAGTCTACCAAATCATGGAACTTCAATAACTTCAGTTGATAAAATAATGTACTTGATGGATGACGGTAATGTTTTAGTGATAATTCTTACAGCTCTTTTCTGTAATACAAAAATAGGCTGTATGGGAGTCGAACTGTAAATACTTCGACTCCCATCACCCTCTGGAGCACAAGTTAGGAGTCATCAGGACTCTGTATCACAGAGCAGACAGCGTCCCCACTAACTCAGCAGCCAGACAGAAGGAGAAATCACACACAAAACAGGCTCTAGAGAAATGTGGATATCCTAACTGGGCCTTCCTGAAAGCAGAGAAGAAACCCAAACAGGACTCCAGCCAGCCATCAGGTGAAAAGAAGGAACCCAGACCCAGACCAGTGGTCATTCCGTATGTTGCGGGAGTTTCAGAGACATTGAGACGTTTATTCTCTAAACACAACGTCCCAGTGGCTTTTAAACCCCAAAATACATTACGGCAAAGACTGGTTCATCCCAAAGATCCAGTCCCCCGGCACAAACAGAGTAATATTGTGTATGCTGTTCAGTGTCAGGAGGGCTGTGATCAGTCTTATATCGGGGAAACTAAACAGCCACTGGCCAAAAGGATGGACCAGCACAGAAGATCAACATCATCAGGTCAGGACTCTGCGGTCTACACTCATCTCCAGGTCAGAGGTCACTCTTTCAGGGATGAAGATGTTCACATCCTTGATAGAGAGGAACGATGGTTTGAGAGAGGAGTAAAGGAGGCCATCTTTGTGAAAAGAAACCGTCCATCATTAAACAGGGGTGGAGGCCTCCGGGTTCAACTGTCCTCCCTCTTACAATGCTGTTATTGCTAGTATCACTCAGCCCTCTGTGAATAGCAAACAACCATCAGGGTGCTAATGATCCATTGTTAGGCTGATGGCCCTCCTTGATCATGTGAGCAGCTGGTTTCAGGCTGTCATCAGCCAACTGGTTGTGTAACACTGTGAGAGGGTGCTATTTATAAGACTGAGCTGAACACAGCAACTCAGACTGAGGAAGTCTTTCGGACGAAAGACGAAACGTTTCTACATTTTTTTTTGCTTTGTTTTGTTTTATTTTTTGAATGTCCAGAGGACCAGACTTAGCTTTTTTAGATTTTTCTACCTGGATTATTGAGCATGCATCAGAGTATAAAATGATCTTCCTCCTGCTTCCTGGTCATGTTTATTCTAAGTCTGATCCAGTTCAGCTTCTTCTTGTTGTGACAGAAGAACTGAAAGTTGATCCTGTGCAAACATCTGCCTCTTCCTTTGGTGCCATTTGTCTCAATGTACTTCCTCTCAGTGGACTGTGCTCGTAACTTTAACCATTGTTTAAAATTTATTTAAACTTTATTAAAACTTTATTTAATCATCATTTAACCTTTATTTAACCTTTATTTTAACTTTATTTAACAATTTAACCTTTATTTAACCTTTATTTAAACTTTATTTAACCTTTATTTAACCATTTAACCATTATTTAAACTTTATTTAACCATTATTTAAACTTCATTTAAACTTTATTTAACCTTTATTTAAATTTTATTTAAACTTTATTTAACACTTAACCATTATTTAACCTTTATTTAACCTTTATTTAACTTTAACCATTATTTAACCTTTAATTAACCTTTATTTAACCATTATTTAACCATTATTTAACTTTAACCATTACAGTATTTAAACTTTATTTAACCTTTATTTAACCATTATTTAAACTTCATTTAAACTTTATTTAACCTTTATTTAAACTTCATTTAACCTTTATTTAACACTTAACCATTATTTAACCTTTATTTAACTTTAACCATTATTTAACCTTTAATTAACCTTTATTTAACCATTATTTAACTTTAACCATTATTTATCCTTTATTTAACCATAATTTAACCTTTATTTAAACTTTATTGAACCTTTATTGAACCTTTATTTAATCGCTTTTTAAATGGGAGTGGTGGCGCAGAGGTTAAGAAGGTGTGCGTGTGGTCGGAAGATCGGCGGTTCAAGCCCTGGTACCGACAACATCAAGAATGTGGGTGGGATAAGTGAAGCGGTCATTTCTCCTAAATGAAAAAAAAAATCCCAAGTTCGAACAGTTTTTTTTTAATCAAAGGCAGATTAATACAAGGTCAACAGAACAATTAAATGCTCAGGATGAGAAGAGCCAATTTGACTCACAAAAACAACAAAGAAACAAAAATATAAATAAATAAATTATATATAAATTATAGCAAGGAAAATAAGTGAGATTAAAACATTTCTGCATTTCTACTTGCAAGAGGCTTTGTTTTCATTCTCCAGTGGCCTCATGTATCAACCGTGCGTGCGCACAAAAACATTGCGCACGTCACTTTCCACGCAAAACCCCGTATGTATCAAAACTGAACTGAACGTGAATATATGCGCATCCAGGTACATATCCACGCAAGCTCCCGAGCAGGCGTACGCACGTTTCTGTGGTTCTTGTTCCTTTGGCGACACTTACAGGTGTTTCAGAGAAACTGAAGCCCCACAGTCTGTGGTTGACTTTAAGAGCGGCTTGAAGACCTTTCTTTTCAACCGAGCATACTTTACTCCTCATGATTCTACTTTTGATCTTAGCTGATACTGTTGTTGATTTTAATTGTTTTATTATTTGTCTTATTGACATTCAAATATGTTGCACCTTGTAGCACTTTGAGATTTCCATTAATGAAAAGTGCGTTATAAATTGAATTCATTATTATTATTATTATTATTATTATTATTATTAACTGTTCATGATGTGAAAATGATTAATATTCCCTCCAAACACACGATTAACAAGTATTACATCCACATGACGCAGTGAAATAAAGCACGCGCAAAGTTGTGCCAAAAATAAATTTAACAGGAACGGATTCATTCAGCCTTACTGGAGGTTATAATAAATAGTGTAACACGCAGAGCATTTATTTAGAAACAGATATAATTTTCCGATCTAGGATATGGCTTATCAGCCGTTTTCAGAAATAATCATTTTTCAGTTTGGCACTGCTGCTGCGCTCTGGGGAGCCGTGCATCACGCGTGCATACAGAAGCAGCGGTCAAACTGTTCCACAGAGGGAGCTGCAGGTCGATCGGGACTGTGCAGTCCAGTCCACACAAAGCCGGATCATGTCCAATGGAATGTCTCATCCATATGATTCCAAAGGCTGAGTGGTCGCGCTTGGAGCGCGCGCGCACCCTCACCGGTGTCGACACGGCAGCTGGAGGTGTTTCATTATCTGCGTTTATTGTAGATTTCTCCAAAATGACACGTGAAAGTACACCTTATATAACTTGTAGGAGAGTAAAAGCTTCACAGACAGACTGCGCACAGGGCTGCGGAGCGCGCAGCGTCTGGAGACGCCAACATCACGTGATGTCATGAAATGTCTCCACCAAGACGCACAGACTCGTTTCTTCACATCATCTACATAAACAAAGATCTATGTTCTAGCAAACATCCAAGTAAGTTCCTCTGTGTTTACAGTAATAATGGTAATAAACTCGTGCGCAAAGTTAATATTTCCACACAGAATGAATGAATGAGCCGGTTCGCGCACCACAGCAGGGTGCGCGCGCACACAAATACCGACAATCACTCGTTCTTTGCATGATGAACACATTTTATTACTATTCTTACTTAGGATGTTTGTCCTCACTCATATTATATTGAATTCATTATTTTCCCGAATCTAGAAATGATTTCTGATCGCGCAGGGATCAAACAAACATGTCCTTCACACATGCAGGAAGTAATTTGCATCTGTTTAACATATGTAAATGTAGGCGTGTCAGGGGAGGTGTCTCACGTGCGCTCAGTTCCACGTCAATTGTGATGTACAAAAGGAATGTGCGTGGATTCAGGTGTACGCACAGTTTGATAAATCTGGATCTTTTTGTGCGTAGACACTTTTCTGGATTTCACCGTACGTCACTTTTCAGTAGGAAATCCACGCAGGTTTTTGATACATGAGGCCCCAGATCATTATGCAGTGTTAAGAAATAGTAAAACACCACCAGTGACATTTAGTATATATAATTATTAATGTTTTGTTTGATCATTTTTTATAATCAAATTAAAATAAATGTAGTCATCAGAGTCCAATACTGTACAATAACCTGCGCTGGCAACCTAACTCCACAAACAAAAACAAAAAAAAACTAACCAGTTGCCACTTTTAGAATAAACAGTCAGCTGAAGACTTTTATCACAAACATAGCACCTAAAAGTGGAGAGGATATCAGTCAGAAATGGTAATATAATAATACAGCATAAGCATTAGATCAGGGGTCAACAACCTTTTTGAAACTGAGAGCTACTTCGTGGGTACGGAGTCATACAAAGTACACCAGTTTGACAAACTCTTCCAGAAATAACAAAGCGTAAATTGAAAAAAATGTATAATAAACATATTTTTAAGAACATATTTTTTAAGATAGACATTTTAAAATATATATAAATACAAAAAAAGAATAGCAACTGAATAAAATTTAAATTTAAATGCAGCTTAGTAGTGAGTTGTGCTATTTTTAGAACAGGTCCGCGGGCACCACAAATGGTCCTTGGGGGCACCCGGGTGCCCGCGGGCACCATGTTGGTGAACCCTGGATTCAACAAGGCTAGCATTGGAGGCTAGCATTAGCATGTTAGCTCCAAAAACAAACTCACCAGTTGCCACTTTTAGAATAAACAGTCAACTGAAGGCTTTTTTCACAAACAGAGCCATCTAAAATTTGAGAGGCATATCAGTCAGAAATGCAAATAGACATTAGATAAAGGGCTTCCAATGATTTAAAACTTACCTGAGCCAGCCTGCTTGAGTCACTGACCGCATGGCTAATTTTCCAGACAATTTAAAAAAAATATAAAAAATAAACGCCCGGAAACACGCGATCGGTAGGTAGAGCTCACGTTGTACTGTTCAGGGCGGTGAAAACTGCCCAGCATCTTCCCATTGTTTTGTAACGTCGTGGAATAACTGCGCATGCGCCATTTATAACGAGAGTCTATGGATAAGATCAGAGCGCCCCCAAAACAGGAAATACGTGTCCAATCAGAAAACGTTTTTTGAAACAAACAATATAACTCATCATTACTCATAAAATATTTATCCGACACAACTAAAAACAGATATGCAAATACAGTATTTCTAAATATTTTAATTTTATTATTTCATTTTTATTTTTAAAAAATGTAAGTCCTTCCCATGGGCTCACCACCTATGGGAGGGGCCAAAGGGGTCAGGTGCAATGTGGGATGGGTGGTGGCCGAGGGCGGGGACCCTGGCGGTCTGATCCTCGGCTACAGAAGCTGGCCATTGGGACATGGAATGTCACCTCTCTGGTGGGGAAGGAGCCTGAGCTAGTGTGTGAGGTTGAGAGGTTCCGGCTAGAAATAGTTGGACTCACCTCAACGCATGGCTCTGGCTCTGGAACCAGTTTCCTTGAGAGGGGTTGGACACTCTTCCACTCTGGAGTTGCCCCTGGTGAGAGGCGCCGAGCAGGAGTGGGCATACTTGTTGCCCCCCATCTTGGTGCCTGTACGTTGGGGTTCACCCCGGTGAACGAGAGGGTAGCCTCCCTTCGCCTACGTGTGGGGGGACGGGCTCTGACTGTTGTTTGTGCCTATGCGCCAAACGGCAGCGCAGATTACCCACCCTTTTTGGAGTCCTTGGAGGGGGTATTGGAGAGTGCGCCTCCTGGGGACTCCCTTGTTCTACTGGGGGACTTCAACGCTCACGTGGGCAATGACAGTGAGACCTGGAGGGGTGTGGTTGGGAGGAACGGCCCCCCTGATCTGAACCCGAGTGGTGTTCTGTTGTTGGACTTCTGTGCTCGTCATGGATTGTCCATAACGAACACCATGTTCAGGCATAAGGGTGTCCATATGTGCTCTTGGCACCAGGACACCCTAGGTCGCAGTTCGATGATCGACTTTGTTGTCGTCTCATCTGATCTGCGGCCGCATGTCCTGGACACTCGGGTGAAGAGAGGGGCGGAGCTGTCAACTGACCACTACCTGGTGGTGAGTTGGCTCCGATGGTGGGGGAGGATGCCGGTCAGACCTGGCAGACCCAAACGTATTGTGAGGGTCTGCTGGGAACGTCTGGCAGAGTCTCCCGTAAGACGGAGCTTTAACTCCCACCTCCGGGAGAGCTTTGAACACGTTCCGAGGGAGGCGGGGGACATTGAGTCCGAGTGGGCCATGTTCCGCGCCTCTATTGTCGAGGCAGCTTATCAGAGTTGTGGCCGCAAGGTTGTTGGTGCCTGTCGTGGTGGCAACCCTCGAACCCGGTGGTGGACACCGGCGGTGAGGGATGCTGTCAAGCTGAAGAAGGAGTCCTATTGGGCCTTTTTGGCCTGTGGGACCCCGGAAGCAGCAGATAGGTACCGGCAGTCCAAGCGGCATGCGGCTCGGGTGGTTGCTGAGGCAAAAACTCGGGCGTGGGAGGAGTTCGGAGAGGCCATGGAGAATGACTTCCGTACGGCTTCGAGGCGATTCTGGTCCACCATCCGGCGTCTCAGGGGGGGAAAGCGGTACGCGACCAACACCATTTATGGTGGGGATGGCGTGCTGTTGACCTCAACTCGGGATGTTGTGAGTCGGTGGGCGGAATACTTCGAAGACCTCCTCAATCCTACTGGCACGTCTTCCACTGAGGAAGCGGAGCCTGGGGACTTTGGGTCGGGCTCTCCAATCTCTGGTGCTGAGGTCACCGAGGTGGTTAAAAAGCTCCGCGGTGGCAGGGCTCCGGGGGTGGATGAGATTCGCCCTGAGTTCCTTAGGGCTCTGGATGTTGTGGGGTTGTGTTGGCTTACGCGACTCTGCAATATCGCGTGGACATCGGGGGCAGTTCCCTTGGATTGGCAGACTGGGGTGGTGGTTCCCCTATTCAAAAAGGGGGACCGTAGGGTGTGTTCCAACTATAGGGGGATCACACTCTTAAGCCTCCCTGGTAAGGTCTATTCAGGGGTTCTGGAGAGGAGGGTCCGTCGGATAGTCGAACCTCGGATTCAGGAGGAGCAGTGTGGTTTTCGTGCTGGTCGTGGAACACTGGACCAGCTCTACACCCTCAGCAGGTCCTGGAGGGCGCGTGGGAGTTTGCCCAACCAGTTTACATGTGCTTTGTGGACTTGGAGAAGGCATTCGACCGCGTCCCTCGGGGGGTTCTGTGGGGGGTACTCCGGGAGTATGGGGTACCAGGCCCTTTGATATGGGGTGTTAGGTCCCTGTACGACCGGTGTCAGAGCTTGGTCCGCATTGCCGGCAGTAAAAAAAAAAAATTCCAAGATGGCGCCCATGAGCATGGTTGCGTATCCACCTCTCTTGTGGCTGTTTGGAATTTTTGTGTTTTGTTCGTTCTTCATTGGAGACATAAGTACATTGCTGGTTTATGATCGGAAGCAGCTTCTGGATTTACGTTTTGCTGCCGCGGATGTCGCTGATTTGGGCCAGTATGAGCGTACCTCGGGGAGACCCCCTCTACCCCAGCTGCTCGGGGACGAGCTGCCCGTTTACCTCCGCTGCTCTTCTCACCAGCCTGCACGGAGAAATCGATCGACTCGGAGGAAGAAACGCGGCTCTCGAGCTGGCCGGCTGGTGAAGCTCAGAGCCCGGCGTTCTGCCTCGCTGTCTTCAGCTGATGGTCTCGATTCTCATCGCCAGTCTCCCGCGTGCACGGACCAGGAAAACAACGGGGATCTGCGGCCGGAGCAGCTCTCTGTGGGAAGCGAGCCGCGGACGCGCCTCCCCCACCAGCTGCTAGCTCATCAGCTGCTAGCACATCTGCTAGCTCGGATAACATCAAGTTCTGTGTTGTCAACGCCCGATCTGTTTGCAACAAAACGTTCATCCTCAGGGATTACTTTGAAGATCACGACTTGGACTTTTTCTGCATCACAGAGTCGTGGATGTCGCCGGGTGAGTCCAGCGCATTGACGGAAATAATACCACCAAACTGTTTGTTTTTTAACGACCCGCGACCATCAGGTCGTGGTGGTGGATTATTAACAATATTCAAATCAACTTTTGACTGTAAACAACTGTCCATCCCAGTCTCCTGCTCTAGCTTTGAGCTGACTGTTTTTGAACTAGGCCATTCACCTGTAACTTTGTGTGCTCTTGTCTACCGGCCGCCTTGTTCCAAGAACTTCATCAGCGAGTTTTCTGATTTCCTGGCTGAAATTAAATGGTAAATGGAGCTTATTTATATAGCACTTTCCAGCCCCCTGTGAGGAGCCCCAAAGCACTTTACAATACCAACCATCCACCCATTCATTCAGACATTCATACACCGGTAGTGGTAGCCTGCCTTGCAAGGAGCCATCCAGACCTACCGGGAGCAACTCTGGGTTAAGTGTCTTGCCCAGGGACACAACGACACATGGTGGGCGGATACGGGATTCGAACCTCAAACCTTCTGATCGGGGGTCGACTGCCATTACCACTGTGCCACGGTCGCCCCTTACAGCTAAATATTCTCGGGTCGTCATTTCAGGCGACTTCAACTTGCATGTGTGTTGTCCTGAGAAGCCCATGGTTAAGGACTTTTTAGATTTATTGGACTCATTTAATTTAACACAACACGTGAACTCTCCCACGCAGCAGCGTGGACATTTATTGGACCTTGTTTTAACATGTGATGTGACCGTTTCAAACCTTGAAATAGGTGACAATGTTTTCTCGGATCATAGGCCAGTCAATTTTCAGTTCACCATCCCCCATGTAACCCCTAAAACATGCATTTCTGCACGTAAAGGCAGGAATGTTAACCATTTAACTGCCGCACGTTTCACTGAGGTTTACAACAATGACATGTTAATTCAGCCCCCATTGTTCCTCTCCAGCACTGAGGAGCTGACAAACCAGTTTGACTCTGTTTGTTTAAAGGCTTTGGATCAAGTGGCTCCTATTAAACCTAGAAGACCAAAACTCAGGGCCGAACCGTGGCTGAATGACACGACCAGAGCTGCCAGGCAGCAATGCCGAAAGGCGGAGAGGAAATGGAAAAAAGACAGACTGCAGGTCTCTTTTCAGATGGTAAAAGAGAGCTGGCGCCGATATCAGAAAGCAGTGAAAACTGCTAAATCACAATACTTCTCTGATATCATTGCTGCAAACTCTCGTAACCCTCGAGTTCTGTTCTCCACCCTAAACTCTGTTCTCCACCTCACTGAACAATCACCCATGGAAGCCTCGACTGAGCTGTGCGAGAACTTCCAACATTTCTTTTTAGATAAAATCGCAACCACCAGGGCTCTCATTTCTCCTCCATCTCACGATCCATCCATCCCACCTCAATCTGTTGCTGTTTGTGACCATTTTGAACCAGTCTCTCTGTCCTCTCTAGAGCAGGTCATGTGCAACCTGAAACCATCTGGCTCCCCCTTCGATGTGGTCCCCCCTCGGCTTCTAAAGGAGGTTTTTCACACTCTAGGTCCCTCCATTCTCTCGATTGTAAATAGCAGTCTATCCTCGGGTGTGGTGCCAAAATCATTAAAACATGCTGCTGTTCAACCCCTCCTGAAAAAACCAAACCTCGACCCGTCAGTATTATCCAATTTCAGGCCTGTCTCCAGACTCCCATTTGTTTCTAAACTTCTAGAGAAAATAGTTGAGTCCCAACTAAAGTGCTTCCTGGAGGATCACGCTATCCCCGAGCTATTCCAGTCTGGCTTCAAATCCCTCCACAGCACTGAGACTGCCCTACTGAAGGTTTTTAACGACATCTTCCTATCCACAGATACTGGTGACTCTGTGCTGCTTGTCCTATTGGACCTCACATCCGCTTTCGACACCATCGACCATGAGATCCTCATTGCTAGGTTGGAGCAGTGGGTGGGCATCTCAGGATCAGCCCTAAACTGGTTCAGATCCTACCTCTCTGACAGGTCTTTTTGTGTGTCCATCAATGATTTTACTTCTGCAGTGGCGGCTCTTAAATGGGGGGTTCCGCAGGGGTCCATCCTGGGTCCTCTCTTGTTCTCCTTATACCTGCTGCCACTCGGTGCTATTTTCCGGAAACACAATATACCTTTCCACTTCTACGCTGATGACTGTCAAATTTACTTCCCCCTAAGACAAAATGGTACAGGCTCTATTCAACCTCTGCTCGACTGCCTGGCTGACATCAGGGACTGGATGGCTTTAAATTTCTTAAGCTTCAATGATAAGAAGTCTGAAGCCATATTGTTCCTTCCCAATGACACAACCTCAAACCACTGCATTGACCTGTCTGCTCTACCCCTGTCCGAAAAACAAAAAGTCACAAATCTGGGAGTGATAATGGATCCTTCCATGAAACTCAACAGTCATGTAAACATGATCGTCAAATCCTGTTTTTTCCAGCTGAGGCGTCTGTCTAAGCTGAAGCCCATATTATCAAAAAACAACCTGGAGACAGTGATTCACGCATTCATTACATCTAGGCTTGATTACTGCAATTCCCTTCTGCTTGGCGTCAGTCAAGCCACCATTGCACGATTACAACTGGTTCAGAACGCAGCTGCCCGATTTTTAACCAGCACACGCAAAAGAGAGCACATTACACCAGTCTTGGCCTCCCTTCACTGGCTACCGGTTCATCTTCGAATCCAATTCAAAATTCTCATGTATGTCTACAAATCGCTGAACAGTCTCGCCCCCGCCTATCTCTCGGATCTGATACACCCATATGTCCCTCCACGTGCTTTGAGGTCAGAGGATCAGGTACTCTTAATAGTTCCAGAAACTCGCCTTAAGCGCAGGGGTGACAGGGCGTTCTCTGTAGCAGGCCCAAGACTCTGGAACGAGTTACCGCTGCTCATCAAACAGGCCCCCTCCCTCTCGGTTTTCAAATCCCGGTTAAAAACTCATTACTACTCCATTGCTTTCAATGCCAGCTGATTTGTATTGGATCGTTTTATTTATGATCTATAATAATAATAATAATAATAATCATTTTATTTAAAAGCGCCTTTCATGACACCCAAGGACACTTAACAAACCAACACAGTGTAATACAGAGCAAACATTATCAGAGACAAATTGAAATATAAAATACATAAAGGATATAAAATGGTAAGATAAAATACATTTAGTAAAGTTAGTAGTTAGTTGAGGTGTTCCGGGCATGTCCCACCGGGAGGAGACCCAGAGGAAGACCCAGGATACGCTGGAGGGACTATGTTTCTCGGCTGGCCTGGGAACGCCTTGGGATTCCCCCAGAGGAGCTGCTCCAAGTGGCTGGGGAGAGGGAAGTCTGGGCCTCCCTACTTAGGCTGCTACCCCCGCGACCCGACCCCGGATAAGCGGAAGAAAATGGATGGATGGATGGATAGTAAAGATACGCTAGTCTAAAGAGATGGGTTTTCAGGGCAGTCTTGAACAGAGAGAGGGAGGTGGTGTTTCGAAGGTCTGGCGGTAGGGCGTTCCAGAGGTGAGGGGCAGAGCAGGTGAAGGCCCTGCTCCCCATGGTGGAGAGGTGGGCAGAGGGTACATGGAGATGTAGTGAAGAGGAGGACCTGAGAGAGCGTGATGGGATGGAGATTTGTAGGAGGTCGGATAGATAAGGAGGGGCAAGGTTGTGGATAGATTTGAACGTGAGAAGTAGAATTTTGAAGATGATGCGTGATTTAACCGGGAGCCAGTGGAGCTGCTGCAGGACAGGAGTGATGTGATCATAGTAGGAGGTTTGAGTGATGACACGGGCAGCTGAGTTCTGGACCATCTGTAACTTGTGATCTGCAATGTTTTTATGTTTTTCGTGTTGTACTTCATTGTCTGTGTTGCCTGTTGCGTGTTTGTTTGTCCAGCACTTTGGTGTGGACTTGTTCCTGTTTAAAGTGCTTTATAAATAAAATGGTATGGTATGGTAAGCCAGGCTCGTTTCCAGTGAGAGTTGGACTCCGCCAAGGTTGCCCTTTGTCACCGATTCTGTTCATAACTTTTATGGACAGAATTTCTAGGCGCAGCCAAGGTGTTGAGAGGATCCGTTTTGGTGGCCTTAGAATCGCTTCTCTGTTTTTTGCAGATGATGTGGTCCTATTGGCTTCATCAGATCGTGATCTACAGCTTTCGCTGGAGCGGTTTGCAGCCGAGTGTGATGCGGCCGGGATGAGGATCAGTTCCTCCAAATCCGAGGCCATGGTCTTGAGCCGGAAAAGGGTAGCATGCCCTCTCCGGGTCGGGGAGGAGGTCCTGCCCCAAGTGGAGGAGTTTAAGTATCTCGGGGTCTTGTTCACGAATGAGGGAAAACTGGAGCGTGAGATCGATAGGCGGATAGGTGCAGCATCCGCAGTGAAGCGGGCGCTGTACCGGTCTGTCGTGGTGAAGAGAGAGCTGAGTCAAAAGGCAAAGCTCTCAATTTACCGATCGATCTACGTTCCCACCCTCATCTATGGTCATGAGCTCTGGGTTATGACCGAAAGAACGAGATCTCGGATACAAGCGGCTGAAATGAGTTTTCTCCGCAGGGTGTCTGGACTCTCCCTTAGAGATAGGGTGAGAAGCTCAGTCATCCGGGAGGGACTCGGAGTAGAGCCGCTGCTTCTCCACATCGAGAGGAGCCAGTTGAGGTGGCTCGGGCATCTGGTTAGGATGCCTCCTGGACGCCTCCCTGGTGAGGTGTTCCGGGCATGTCCCACCGGGAGGAGACCCAGAGGAAGACCCAGGACACGCTGGAGGGACTATGTTTCTCGGCTGGCCTGGGAACGCCTTGGGATTCCCCCAGAGGAGCTGCTCCAAGTGGCTGGGGAGAGGGAAGTCTGGGCCTCCCTACTTAGGCTGCTACCCCCGCGACCCGACCCCGGATAAGCGGAAGAAAATGGATGGATGGATGGATGGATGAAAAATTTAAGTATTCCATGGTCCAGAAGTTCCAGTGGGGCAACACCCTAGCGCCCCCTATTGGCCAGCCGCCCCTGCCCTTAACTCACACCATCTGCTCCCCCGGGAACTGCAGCTCTCTGCTCCACACAGATGGCTGTGTTAGCTCAGTGGTCTGTGTTTGTGTCAGGAAGGGCATCCAATAATAATTAATGCCCGGAAGGCCTCTGGTCCCGACAACATACCTGGTCGTGTGCTGAAGGACTGTGCAGGGGAACTCGCAGCGGTCTTCACGGACATCTTTAACATCTCACTGAGCCAGGCCATCGTCCCCACCTGTTTCAAAGCCACCACCATCATCCCTGTCCCAAAGAAGGCAACGCCCGCATGCCTCAATGACTATCGCCCAGTAGCACTCACCCCCATCCTGATGAAGTGCTTTGAACGGCTAGTCATGAAAAGCATCACATCTGTCCTCCCTGCCTCCCTGGATCCCTTCCAATTTGCATACCGACCTAATCGCTCAACCGACGATGCCATCTCCTCTGCCCTCCACACAGCTCTCACACATCTGGACACGAAGGACTCTTATGTTAGAATGCTGTTCATCGACTTCAGCTCGGCATTCAACACCATCATCCCCCAACAGCTCATCCATAAACTGGACAGTCTGGGGCTGAACACCTCAATGTGTAACTGGCTGCTAGACTTCCTGACCGGGAGACCACAGACAGTACGGATCGGGAGTAACACATCTAGCACCATCACATTGAACACAGGGGCCCCACAAGGATGTGTGCTGAGCCCCCTTCTATTCACCCTGCTAACACACGACTGCACACCATCGTACAGCTCCAACCACTTCATCAAGTTTGCGGACGACACAACAGTGGTAGGTCTCATCAGCAACAACGATGAGACGGACTACAGGAACGAGGTGAGCCGCCTGGCCTTGTGGTGCGGACACAACAATCTCACTCTCAACGTGGAGAAGACAAAGGAGATTGTCGTGGACTTCAGGAAGAGGGATGCACAACATGCCCCTCTGACCATCAACAGCACCGCAGTGGAGAGAGTGGACAGCACCAAGTTCCTGGGAGTGCACGTCTCAAAGGACCTGTCCTGGAGCAGGAACACTGCAGCACTGGCCAAGAAGGCTCACCAGCGCCTCTACTTTCTCCGCAAGCTGAAAAGGGCTGGAGCTTCAACCTCCATCATGTGCACCTTCTACAGGGGTGCCATAGAAAGTGTCCTGACCAGCTGCATCACTGTGTGGTTTGGTGCATGCACTGCATCCTGCCGCAAGAGCCTCCAGCGCATCGTGAAAGCAGCTGAGAAGATCGTCGGCACCTCCTTGCCCTCACTGCAGGACTTACACAGCAAACGCCTCACTCGGAAAGCCCACTGCATGGCAGGTGATCCCACACACCCACTACACAGCCGCTTCAGACTGCTGCCATCAGGGAGGAGACTGAGGAGTCTCCAGGCTCGAACCAGCAGACTGAGAGACAGCTCTGTTCATCAGGCAGTCAGAATGCTAAACACTCTGCCTGCTCTGCCTCCCCTCCCATTTGAACTGCCTTAACACAAAAAACTTTCTCACACATTACCACACAACACAAAGATTTTAACACTGGACTCTGTGTCATCAAACGGGTTATTCACTAAACTCTCGGTCATGTGTTCATTCAGTTTGCACTACTTCTCATATTTGCACTAATGTTTGTATTACATTACTGCCTATAGTCATACTACTGTTTACATTCACTGTTTACATTTATTAATACTGTTTACATTTATTACTACTGCTTTACATTTATTACTACTGTTTACATTTACACTACTTTTATCTACACTACTGCAGATACATATACAGCATTCTCTGACTAGCCTTATCTAAGGATGCCAAATGTGCCTTATGTGCCTCACTGCATATGCCACTTTGCCTCTATACCAACATCAACTACCTCATACATATACTGTGTACATTAACTTATATGCTGCTGTGCCACTCTTTGCAAATGTCAACGCTAGAAACTTCAGTTTATTTTATAGATATACGTTTTATACTTTTTATACTACTATGCAAAAACTCAGGACAGTATTACACTTTTATTATTTCATTTTATGCTTATGTTCATTGGGTGTTTGGTGTTTTAGGGGTGTTTGGTGTTTCAGTGTTGGTGTAAATTTTCATACTTTTATACTATTATGAAAAAACTCAGGACAGTGTTACACTTTTTTTTACTATTTTATGCTTATGTTTATTAAATGTTTTAGTGTTTAGTGTTTAGATGGTTACTGTTGCACCGAGGGACTGAGAGAAACGCAATTTCGGTCCTGTGCATGTCCTGTACATATTGCAGTTCTGACAATAAAGTTGACTTTGACTTTGACAATGTAAAAACAATTACCAAGTCTTCGTGCGACTAGTTCGCTGTGGTGACCCCTGAAGTAGGGAGAAGCTGAAAGAAGGAAAAAAAATTTAATCATTATTTAAGCATTATTTAACCTTTATTTAATCAGGCAAATCACATTGAGATCACAGATCTCTTTTGCAAGGGAGGCCTGGGCCTGAAGGCAGACTTACTGTACCTGCATGTTTTTGGTTAATTAAAGGTAAAATTTTGGTAAATAAGGGTTAATAATAATTATGATAATAAATTAAATACCATGTTTAGATTTACACTGATATGGTCTTTCCCAAATTTATTGAGAAAACTACTCGGTGAAGAGCATGGTATGTTCTGAAGAGACTTTGTTTGTTTGTTTGTTTTATTGTTAATAAATGGAGCAGTCATGTTTTTTTTCCCTAAACTAAGTCCTGCAGGTTTGCAGCTCATCTGCAGCCATAACTCAAAAATATATATATTTGAATCCATCGAGTCTGCCAAAGGATCTTCTCAGTTGGGCGTGCCTAGAAAACTTCTTAACAGGTTATCAAAAATAAAACGTATTTAGATACTTCGATAATAATAATAATAATAACAATAATGAATTTAATTTATAACGCACTTTTCATTAATGAAAATCCCAAAGTGCTACAAAGTGCAACAAAATTAAATGTCAATAAAACAAGTGATAAAACAAGTAAAATCAATAACAGTATCAACTAAGATCAAAGATAGAATCATGAGGAGGTAGAGTATGCTCGGTTAAAAAGAAAGGTCTTCAAGCCGCTCTTAAAGTCAACCAGTGACTGTGGGGCTCTCAGGCAGTCAGGAAGAGAGTTCCACAGGTGGGGGGCAGCCACACTGAAAGCCCGGTCTCCCATGGTCCTTAATTTGGTTCTCGGAATGTGAAGTAGATTACTGTTCTGTGACCGCAGCGACCGGGTGGATGAGTATGGAATAAGAATATCCTTCAGATAATCTGGTGAAGTTCCATGTAAGCATTGATGTGTAATGAGAGCAGTTTTGTACTGAATTCTGTAGGTGACAGGAAGCCAATGGAGGTTATGGAGAATGGGCGTAATATGTTCAAATTTACAAACTCTCAATAAAATCCTTGCTGCACTGTTTTGAATATATTGAAGCTTCTGAAGGTATTTACCAGGGATTCCAATAAACAGGGAATTCAATCAATCAATCAATCAATAACCTTTATTTTACCAGGTAGAGCCTGTTGAGATCGAGATCTCTTTTACAAGGGTGACCTGGTCAAGTGGTCAGCAGCACACGTCACATGGTAATTGACAATAAACCTTTGCATTTATCAAAAAAGAAAATAAAGAAAACTACAATCACAGTAAATAGATGTTGACAGTTCAAAACCAACAGGATATGACAGATTTCTATATACTGTACATTATATACAAAACAAGGAGTTGCAGTAGTCGAGCCTGGAGGAGACAAAAGCATGGACGAGTTTCTCAGCATCAGGAAAAGTCAGAGATGGGCGAAGTCTGGAGATGTTTCGAAGATGGAAGAAGCAAGTTTTAAACAGATGCTTAATGTGATTTTCAAATGTAAGATGAGAGTCCATTTTTATTCCAAGATTTGTAACAGAGGTGGAGAGGGGGATGTCTTGACCAGAGAAGGAGATTGTTGTTAAAGTTGATGTTTGTATCTGGTGAGGGGTGCCAATCAATATGGCCTCAGTCTTGGAGCAGTTTAATTGAAGAAAGTTCTGATTCATCCATGCCCTTATTTCCTCCAGGCAGGTAGAGAGGGCAGTGAGTGAAGATGGAGATGACAATGGGGAAGATGAGGATGCTCCAGTCCTGATGTAAAGCTGTGTATCGTCGGCATAACAGTGAAAAGAAATGTTGAACTGATTAATAATTTGACCTAAAGGCAGCATGTAAAGGGAAAACAGCAGGGGCCCCAGAACTGACCCCTGAGGGACACCACAGGAGACACAGACTGTCTGGGACGTGGCATTGCCAAGACATTCCAGCCTATTGGAGAGGAAAGAATTGAACCAGTCCAGGACAGTGTCACAGAGACCGACCTCCACATGAAGACGGTGGAGGAGGATACTATGGTCCACAGTGTCGAAGGCTGCAGTGAGGTCAAGGAGGACAAGGATGGAGGGAGAACCAGTGTCAGCAGCCATGAGGACATCATTTGTTACTCTCAGCAATGCAGTCTCAGTACTGTGAGCTGCTCTGAATCCAGACTGGAACTTCTCATACAGGGAGTGTTGCTGTAGGTGGTCCTGCAGCTGAGCAGCAACTGCTTTCTCCAGCACTTTAGACAGAAATGGGAGGTGGGAAATTGGGCGGTAATTAGAAAAAATGTCGGGATCCAAATTAGATTTTTTCAGAAGAGGCCTAATGATGGCAGTTTTTAGAGGCAGTGGAACATGACCAGATTGTAGAGACTGATTTATTATTTGAGTGATTAATGGGCTTATTGCAGAGTGATTGGATTTTATGAGAGACGAGGGGAAGGGATCCAGGGCGCAGGATGAAGGCTTCATTTTCTTGATGATGGTCTCCACCTCACTCTGAACAACTTCATCAAAGCTGCTCAGGGACCCAGAATGCAGACGGGTAGATGGCACACTGAGAACAGGGAGGTTGTGGAGCTGAGATCTGATAGTGTCAACTTTGTTTTTAAATGATGAAAGGAACAGGTCGCATTTTTGAGCAGAGTCCTCAAGAGTTTGTTTAATGGGATTAAGCAGACGAGTTATTGTGGAGAAGAGCTGTTTAGAGTTTCCAGGGCAGGTGTTGATGATGTTAGAATAATATTTGGAGCGTGCTTCTTTAAGAGAATAGGCGTACGCTTTCTGATGTTCTTTGTATGCCTGCTTATGTACAGAGAGACCAGATGATTTTACATGTCTCTCAATAGCACGGCCAGTTATGCCAGTTGCCTTCATCTTGCGCAGCTCATCAGTGTACCAGGGGGCTGAACGGGAGAAAGACACCAGTCTTGCCTTCAAGGGGGCGTGTAGGTCTAGGAGCTCCTGAAGAGAGTGGTTGTAGTAATCCACAGAGTCATTTGCAGATGAATGATTGACAGCGGTCAGGGCGTGAAGATCAGCAGACAGAACATCAGGGGAAATGTTTTTCGATAGGACAAACGAACAGGTGGCACCTCTCAGTAAGAAGGTTGCTGGATCTAATCCCAACCAGGGACCTTTCTGGGTGGAGATTTCATGTGGGTTTCGTCCCACAGACCAAAAAATATGCATGTTAGACTGATTGGCAACTCTGAATTGTTCTTAGGTGTCCCTGTGATGGAGTGAAGACCTGTCCAGGGTTAAAATAATGGATGGATGATGACTGATGGATGATGACTGGATGATGGACAGATGGATGAATGGATGATGGATGGATGAATGGTTGATGGAGCATGAACATCACGTTGGATAAACTAGTTCTGGTTTAGAAATGCTAGGAACGTTCTTCACACAGAAGATCAGATCTAGTTCAGTTGAATTGAATTCTCTCAGCGAGGAGACAGTTGGACCACAAGCTGCTCACAGCTGTTTTACTGCAGATGTTCAAAGATCCCTCGGCAGGTTCAGTCTGTTCAGGTGGGAGTGAGGAGCAGCACCTGACGTCCAGAT
This sequence comes from Garcialebias charrua, assembly GCA_038048925.1. Classification (NCBI taxonomy): domain Eukaryota; kingdom Metazoa; phylum Chordata; class Actinopteri; order Cyprinodontiformes; family Rivulidae; genus Garcialebias; species Garcialebias charrua. The sequence goes on from JBBPBX010005003.1 coordinate 26,680, forward strand.
GTGCTCAATGATCCAATGAGGTGGAGTCCGCTCCTCTGGACGGTTCTTCTTGTTGAAACGTCTCAGTCTTGTGAATAGCACCTTCTCATGGTGGATCAGCAGCAAACTGACACAACGGGCACACAGGCTCATTTTCTTCACAAGAAAAAAAATCTAAACACTTTTGTGCAGAATTTTTAGCTGAAATTAAAAAAATAAAATGACAAACTTGTGTTTCTCATTAGAACACAGAACAATGTGACCTAGTTGATTTTGTTCCCTTTTTATGCAAAGGTGCCACAAACTGTGCACTTTTGAACATCCATTAAACATGTGACATTTTTTAAATAAAGCTCAAAGAGTCCAAATGATATTCAGATAATATTTATATCATGGAAACAGTGGAGATATGACACATTCTCAAACAACAAACTGTACAACAGGTATAGTATTCAGTAGTGTTGTTCCTCACTGTGACACATTATGTAAACACACACAACACAGCAGCTGAGTGCAGTGACACACACACACACACACATTCTGATTAACTTTAAATATGTTTGAGTATAAAAATAGCATTGATGTGACAAGTGTTTAAGATTACATTGTGATTTTTACAAAATAAAAACATTTTTATTATATACACAAATATACAGGTGCATCTCACAGTATTTACATCATTTGGACTTTTCAGCAGCTATTTTTTGCAAAATGGTTATTAGGTTTTTATAGAACGTTTTACTTTCTTCCAGGGAGTGTGTTTCACATGGTGGACAGTCATCCTGAAAATCAAAAGAAGATGCAAAAAAAATGTATTGGACCATATTTACCGTAATCTCCGGACTATAAGCCGTTACTTTTTTCCACACACTTTGAACCCTGCAGCTTATACAATGCTACGGCTAATTTATGATTTATTTATTTTTAAACCAGCCATGTTAAAGGCACTGTGCAGAAAAAAATATTTACTGTACGTGTTTGTGTTGCGTATTGTAGCAATCTGCTGTAGATGACTGCTGGTCACATGGCCCCAGGGGTGGATTATGGGTAAAATTTATGTTCATTGTTAATAATTTAAGTTAGTTGTTTAGCATTGTTGTTTTAGTAATAGTCTCTCATCATCTCAACGTGGATATCAATGGCTTACAGAACAGCGCGGCCTATATATGTACTCGTTTTTATTTTTAATTTAGTGTATTGTTTTTTTTTTATATATTTGGGTGCGCTCAATAGTCCAGAAATTACGGTACTTACAAAAAAAAATCAGAAATAATCACAAATACGAATAAATCTACAAAAACTGACCTCGGGTTTCAGGTTTTCATTGAACTCGGAAATGCATGATTCTTTGGGATCATCAATGTCTTCCTCAGCAATAATCATCATCAACTCCAACATGTAACATCTGAGCACCTTGTTTTCACACTTGTCCTAAAAAGAATGAACACATCCCTGAACCGGAGTCGGTACATTTCAATACACAAGACAGTAGAAACACAAAACTGATCCCAAAAACTGCATTTGAAAGGTTTCCTCTTATTTTGTTACAAACTGACTTTTTTAAGGGTCTAGTAATAACTCTTTGTTAGTGTTGTGTTTAAAATGATGACGAACAATTGCTCATTGAAAATGATAAAGCACTAATTTGAGGTATTCTGTGTTGTTCTATGTTTTTATGTTCAAAGACAAAACCAACAACAAATGGGGTGCAGAGACTGAAGTTGATCTACAAAGAACCTCTTTGTTCCCTTATCATACAATGGGTGTGGTAATTGCTATGTTTTGTTTTAATATTGTGTTTTCTGATGTCATATTTTTTGTTTTTCTTAGTGATTCTAACCTCTGCTCTCTAACAGACCAAGGCCTTCACTTAAGGGCCCAGAATACTCCATCTGAAGCCGAACAGTCGATTTATAGAACAGAATATAACTTTATTGTTATTCCATCTAACTAAAACAAAACTATATACTGTAGCAAACCCAAATTTTACATCATACGAGCCAAGATGGTCTAGTGGCAGGGTTTTTGACTACGGACCCGAAGGTCGCGGGTTCGCGCCCCGGCCACTACCCAGCTTGGGGTGTCTATGAGTGCACACCTATTTCTCCAGCTCCCCGGGCGCTTTCGGGCTGCTCACTGCACCACCTGGTAGGTGGTTGGGTTAAATGCAGAGACGAATTTCGTCTGTGTATGGGAAACATACGCAGATGACAGGAATAGACATTATTATTATTATTATACTGTTTTCATTAATATATTAATATTTGGCCTATATTTAGGTAAGCCAGGGGCAGAGAGCCAAGGCCTCCGGCTGCCGCTCATGGCATCTTGCACCTGACATGTATGGACCCGCCGGCCTGCCCTCCTGCAGGTGGTGAGCCCATAGGAACGCAAACCCACATTGCAACTTCTTTTAGCACTGCAGACCATGTTGCAATAACTACCTTACTACAGTAAGACTAGACAGGCATTAATAATAATAATGAATTCAATTTATAACGCACTTTTCATTAATGAAAATCTCAAAGTGCATTTGCACTACTTTGTATGCTAACTAGCAATAATTTGTATAAATGTGGCTTGTTAGACATATTGACAACTGTGCTTTGTGTATTGCTACTTATAAAAATGTTTAATAGCCATAATTTGAAAAGTTTTGACTACTTCAGTCCATTGAGAAAAAAAGTTAGTTATCTAGTTATGAATATGCTAGCCATATGTAGATAGATGTATTTATACCTGAAGAAAATTAAATTAATGTGATTAATTTTAAAAGTTTTTATATTTTACATACAATAATGAATGAATAGGGGGAGTGGTGGCGCAGAGGTTAGAGACGGTGGGCCTGTGATTGGAAGGTCGCCGGTTCAAGCCCCGGTACTGACTAAATAAAAAAATGTTGGTGGAAAAAGGTGAAGCACCCACACCTGCCTCCACCCTCATTCATCCCACTCTGGGCCCCTGAGCAAGGCCCTTAACCCCACCATCTGCTCCCTAACAGGTCTCTCTTGAAAATGAGTTATCGTGGCTCAATGAGACTACCTGGATAAATAAAGGGTAAATGAAAATAAAATGAATGCATTTTTTATATTCTTGGATGAAATGAAGTTCCCATGTGTTTGAGAAACCACTGCTTTGTTTTATAAAAAAGTTTTATATTTACCCACATCTTTTGCAGCGACTTGATCTATTGCACCTACAGCATATTTAATTATTGCAATTTGTAGAACATGTCGACTTTATATGACCACACCAGCGCCACTTTATTTATGTTGCACATTTCAAATAACTGAGGTTGACGTCCAGAGTTTAGTTGTACTTTTTGTATTTGCTAACTCAGCTGTTGTTGGTTGTTGTTGTTTTTTATGTTTTATTATGATTACACAAAACTTTGCTTTCTAAATAAGTTTGTTCCATTTATGACTTTGTGTCTAAAATCATAAATTTTCACATTTACAACTTACTTTGAAGCCATCAATTGATGGGGCGTACAGCAAGGCATCAGAGTTCTGAAAAATAATTAAAAATAATTTTAATGCAGCTAAAAATAGTTGTAAAGTTATTAAAAATACATTCACAATGCATGCACCACAGAAAAATCATGACAAAATATTGGTGAGCAAAAAAATAAGTAGTTTCTACTGAAATAAATGAGTCTCTGAGGTTTTGTTCTGTAATATTAATTTGAAAACCACTAATCACTGAGACACTGAGAAACTCTTGTATCTTATGATGTGACTTCTCTGTTCACATGCATACCCATTTCTGAAGCAGTAGAAACCGTCAAAAAACGACTTCTACAGGACAAGGATTTGGACAAAAGGACCAACTTAACCCCAGACCACATCTGCACCCTGCTGGATCTCTGCCTCTCCACCACTTATTTCAAGTTCAATGACAGTTTTTACAGACAGAAGCACGGCTGTGCCATGGGATCTCCAGTGTCACCCATTGTTGCAAACCTCTACATGGAGGAAGTGGAACAGAGAGCCCTAAACTCCTATGAGGGGACAACTCCAAGCCATTGGTTCAGATACGTGGATGATACCTGTGTCAAAATCCAAGCCAGGGAGGTGGAAGCGTTCACCAGACACATTAACTCTGTTGATAACAACATCAAGTTCACCAGAGAGGATGCTAACGACAACAAGCTGCCTTTTTTGGACTGTTTGGTGCATATGGAGGGAGATGACAGTCTCAACATTGAAGTTTACAGAAAACCAACCCACACAGACCAATATCTCCTGTTTGACTCTCACCATCCACTGGAGCACAAACTTTCTGTCATCAGAACTTTACAGCATCGGGCAGAACACATCCCCACAAGGACAGAAGGGAAGGAAAAGGAACAGAAACACATCAAAAAATCTCTGCAAACATGTGGATATCCCAACTGGGCTTTTGTCAAGTCAGCAAGGAAATCTGTTAAACACAATAATGAACAGAAAAAGTCTAACAGACGGAAAAACATTGTCATTCCTTATGTTGCTGGAGTCTCAGAGAATTTCAGAAGGATTTTCAACAAACACAACATCCCAGTACACTTCAAACCCAGCAGGACTCTCAGACAGAGACTGGTCCACCCTAAGGACAGAACCCCGACACACAAACAGAGTGGTGTGGTTTACGCAGTCCAGTGCAACGAGGACTGCCCAGACCTATACATTGGAGAAACTAAGCAACCCATCCACAGAAGAATGTCCCAACACAGGAGAGCAACCTCCTCTGGACAAAACTCAGCTGTTCACCTCCACCTCACGGACAAGGGTCACTCATTTGAGGACCAGAATGTGCAAATTTTGGACCGAGAGCACAGATGGTTTGAGAGGGGTGTGAAGGAAGCTGTTTATGTTAAGAGAGAAAAACCTTCTCTTAACAGAGGAGGAGGTCTGAGATTTCAACTTTCCAAGACTTATAACTCAGTTTTGGGGTTGATTCCCAGACGTTTTACACCGGATGGGAGCAGAGGTGTCTTGTCTGTGAATTAGACTAACAAAGTTGTTTGAGAAACCTCTGTTGTTGGTTTGTGAGGTGTTTTTTGTCAATCTACATACAGTTGTGTGTTTTCTGCCAGAGACTTCAAGGGAACCCCCTACTGTTAAGGTGTGATCTGTCAATTTACATGTATGTGTTACCTCAGCTTGCAATTTACATATGATGGTGCGTGATTTCTTTAGACTGTTATAACTCCACACGCTCACATTTTGGTTTCAGTGAATTGAAAAAGCCCCCTGGATAGGGGTCGAAACGTCTTTTGCAACAAATAAAGTCCAGTTGATCTTGTATTGAATGCTTTTTTGATTTTATCATGTCCTGGACGACTGAGAATCTTCACCAGCATAATCACTGAGATGCTGATTGCAATGACACTGAAACACATCACTACTCGTGAGACGAAAGTCTTCAAGTATTTACAGGCACATAAACCAGTTTACAGGCACATCAACCAGTTTACAGGCACATCAACCAGTTTACAGGCACACCAACCAGTAGACAACCAGTCATCCAATACATGGGATACACTAGTAATTATTAAGCCAGTATAGTCAGCAAAGGTAAAAATATAAAAAACTGATATGACGCAGTCCACTTTTATTTTCTATAACAGTAAAAATAAATTGTATTGTAAAGTAAGATGTGGTAGTTAGCTGCGAGCTACGAATAAGACAAACTTTAAGGGCGAACTGCAAGATCACAAAACATCACATCATATTTTCCAGATGTGAGTAAAACAGCTCTGTTATTTTTCAGCATATCATCATCTTAGTTTGACACTCTGGTGTGAGAGATGGTAAATATTAACTGAGGTGGACAAAACCTAAACAGTGACATGACGACATCCTCACCTCTGCTTGCCTCACATTTAATTTAGATGTTTGAGATAATCAAACAACTAAAGTTTGAAACAAAAACGTCTCTGGTCCAGATTAAGAAATGGGTGATGGCATTCTCTCCATTTGAGGAAATGTAGAAATGGATTGTATCAAAGTCCGAACATGAGAAGACTGTTTATATCAAATTTACCTTTTTGCCTAGTTTGGTATGTTGCTTTTATTTTTATTATTTTATTTTACTAAAGTATTTCATCCATTACAGCTACAAAAAAGGTAAATCTCAGAGGGACTGATAAGAGTTAGAAAAAAAATCTGAAATGTTCATGTATTAGATATTCAAGATTCTCAGGTATCTTCTCTTACCTCGAGGCTGACTTTCAGTTCTCCCAAACAAATCTGTAGATCTTTTATTTCAGTCACAGACGTGGCACTACTGCACAGGCTCAAGAAGCTTTAAGATGATAAAAATACAATAATTACACAACAGCCATGAGAATAAAGACTTTTTACAGTTTAATAATCAGTCAACCAAGTAATTGGCTGACGTATGTCACTTTTAACATTCAGCTATCGATCATGCCTGTTCATGTTCATGTTTTATTTTATTTATTTTATTTACAAATTCATTCATTTTAAAATACAATACAAAACAACCCCATATATGATACAAATACAAAATATAAAATGAAAGGTAGCAGAAAGAAGAAAAAATCTTATTATATCTGCCCCTTTTTTCAAACAATTAGTTCAAACAATAATAATCTTCAAGTAACAGAATAAAATGATTAAATCTTTCTAATTTTCTAACTCTAATACAATACACATTAATCTACTTCATATATATACAGTATATACATTTTCTTAACAATTCAGTTTTGATAATTTTCTTAAATGTACACACTGACTTGACATTTTTAACTTCATTCTCCAAATCATACCATAATCCAATTCCCTGGATTGAGGTAGAACGTCCCTTCAAACTAGTTCTGAATTTTGGTTTTACAAATATCTCTGTCCCCTTAAGATTATAACAACTTTGTCTTTTAACAAAATGTATTTGGATATTTAAAGGTAATGCGTTATTCTGAGCCCTATACATAACTGATAAAATATTATAATCTACCAAATCATGGAACTTCAATAACTTCAGTTGATAAAATAATGTACTTGATGGATGACAGTAATGTTTTCTTGTGATAATTCTTACAGCTCTTTTCTGTAAAACAAAAATAGGCTTTGTAATTGTTTTACACGCTTTCCCCCAAACATCAATACAATAAATTAAGTGTTAAATTGTGCTAAAATGATCACTTAAGTCAGTTGTTAAAATACCACCTACCACATCACCATTTGTTATATTTGTGAAAATATTATCAATTATTGTGGCACTATGAGTTGTAATTCTTGTTGGCTTTGATATCAAGGGATACAGATTTAAACTATACATTGAATTTATAAATGTACTGATGTTATTTGAATCAGTTTTATTTCCAAGATCAATATTAAAGTCTCCACACAAAAATAACTTTTTAATTGAAACTCTTTTCCAGTAGCTCCAAGATTTTATCAGTGAATATTTATATACAGTATTTGATCCTGGTGATCTATATACACAACTTATTATGTTTTTAATATTTATCTTGTTTGTTATTTCTATTGTTATAATTTCCATAATATTATCAACAATTATTGACATTTTGCTAATTAATTTACATTTTATTTCATTATTAACAAATAGAGCGACTCTACCACCCCTTTTATTATTTCCGTTCATATGATATAATTCATAACCTTCGATGTGAACATTTGTGTTTTCATCGTTGAGCCATGTCTCTGACAATGCTATTACCGGTAAAGTAAAAGTTCTGTTTAATTGTTTTAAGTAATCTGTTATCTTGGATATATTTGCATTTATACTTCTACTATTGAAGTAAATAATAGAGAGACCTCCATTTGTTATATTGATGTCATTAAACTGCTCTTCATTATAATATTCACAATATTTTATAACTGGAAAGAAATTTGTATCAATCACATCTTCAACATTATATATTTTTGATTCTGAGTCTTCTTATGTTGTCATGTTTTAATGTATTTGTTCATTAGACTGTATATTTTGCCAATTTTTGTGTGTGAGTTGTTTTCCTGTCCTGTCCTCTCTACACTGGCTCCCGGTTCAGTTCAGGATACAGTTCAAGCTGCTCCTGTTTGTTTTCAAAGCTCTGAATGGACTTGCTCCTCTCTACATCTCAGAACTTTTGAAAGTCCATCAGCCCGGCAGAGATTTACGATCTGCCAGTCAACACCTGCTGGAGGTGCCTCGCTCAAGGTACAAACAATGGGGAGACCGGTCATTTTCTGTTGCCGGCCCAAAAGCCTGGAACAGTCTCCCCCTTGAGCTGCGTGCCACCTCTGATCTGACTCTGTTCAAAACCAGACTGAAGACCCACTTGTTCAAAAAAGCTTTCAGTGTGTAACTTTTATTACTTTTGGTATTTTAATATGTAGCATTTTTTTATTTCCATTGCCTTTTTATTTCCACTTGTTCAAATAAGCTTCCAGTGTGTAACTTTTATTACTTTTGGTATTTTAATATGTAGCATTTTTTATTTCCATTGCCTTTTTATTTCCACTTGTTCAAATAAGCTTCCAGTGTGTAACTTTTATTACTTTTGGTATTTTAATATGTAGCATTTTTTATTTCCATTGCCTTTTTATTTCCACTTGTTCAAAAAAGCTTTCAGTGTGTAACTTTTATTACTTTTGGTATTTTAATATGTAGCATTTTTTATTTCCATTGCCTTTTTATTTCCACTTGTTCAAATAAGCTTCCAGTGTGTAACTTTTATTACTTTTGGTATTTTAATATGTAACATTTTTTATTTCCATTGCCTTTTTATTTCCACTTGTTCAAAAAAGCTTTCAGTGTGTAACTTTTATTACTTGTGTTATTTTAGTGTTATTTTAGTATGTAGCATTTTTTATTTCCATTGCCTTCTTTTATTGCTGTTGTTTCTTATTCTATTTTCATTGATTTATTGTTCCAGTTTATTCATCTTTTTATCCTGTTAAGCACCTTGGTCAATGCAAGGCATTGTAGGAAGGTGCTATACAAATAAAGTTTATTATTATTATTATTATTCTCCTGAGTTCATCTATGTTTTTCCAGATCCTTCAGTTCTTTTATTATTTTAGCCTGTGACCCTTCATGTGTTTTGATCCAAATGTTTCCGTTTCTTGTCCATGTTGATGCTATTTTTCTCTGTTTTTTCAACAACCTTGCTTCACGTGCAATATTGCCTTTTTTTTTTTTTTGTTAGATGTTCATTTAGGTTTAATGTTCTAAGTGTTAATGTTCTAACAAGAGAGGAGACCATGATGGGAGGATGGAAGGAGTACTTTGAGGAGCTAATACATGTACTGTAGATAGATTTTATTACAGACTCAGAGTCCAATTTACATAAGAAATGAAGAGAAAGAAAGAGAAAGAAGAACTGTGGACCAGGAAGTGGGAAAGATTAGTGAGTGTGAAGTCCGGAAATCTCTGAAAAGAATGAAGAAGAGGAAGGCAGTAGGACCTGATGACATACCAGTGGAGGTTTAGAAATGTCTTGGAGAGATGGCAGTGAGGTTTTTGACTCAAATATTTAATGACATCAAAAAGTTTTAATCGTGTCACCTGGACCAGTTTTTTTTAAAGTGAAAAACGTTTTGTCGCCCACCCAGAGGACTTTGTCAGTCTGCGGCCTGCCAACCAGATCAGTCCCATAGGCAGCCTTCACTGCTGTGTCTCAGGCCTGTTGGGATCTCAGATGTAGACTTTTAACACATGCAAAACACATCCATCCAAGCAATCAATCAAATTGATTGATTGTTTTGAGCTGATATCTTAGGGCACCCTGGGGGGTGGATGGTGGGGGTAGGTGTGGGTGCTTTACCTTTCCCACCCACATTTTGATGTTGTCAGTCCGGGGAGTTGAACCAACGACCTTCCGATGACAGGCCCACCTTCTCTAACCTCTGTTCCACCACTCCCACTTTTCAACGGCATATTTGAGGGTGAGAAAATGCCTGCGGAATGGAGAAGAAGTGTGCTGGTGGCCATTTTTAAGAACAAGCGTGATGTACAGAGTTGTAGCAACTACAGGGGAATTAAGTTGATGAGCCACACGATGAAGATCTGGGAGAGAGTTGTGGAAGCAAGACTTAGACGAGCGGTACCATACCATACCAATTTATTTATAGAGCACTTAAAACAGCAACAAGGCCAACCAAATTGCTGTACAATAGAAACAAACAAGCACAGCGGACAGGAAAACATAAAATAAAAAATAAGCACCTTAAAAAAGTTCAAAGTTAAAAAAAAAAGTACAAAAAAAAAATAAGCACCTTGGTCAATGCAAGGCATTGTAGGAAGGTGCTATACAAATAAAGTTTATTATTATTATTATTAAAAATATAGATACAAATAGCAGCAGAAACTAACTAAAATGGCAAACATTGTACAGTACAGCGAGGATCAAAACAAATCACACCGTGTTAAAGGCAAGAGAATAGAAGTGGGTTTTCAAGCAAGACTTAAAGACTGTGAGAGTGGGAGCCTGCCTGACACTCAGGGGCAACTCATTCCACATTCTTGGGCCTGCAACAGAGACACCAATGCAACAGAGGTGACTATCTGTGAGCAGCAGTATGGTTTCATGCTAAGAAAGAGCACCACAGATGCATCTTTGCTTTGAGGATGTTGATAGAGAAGTACAGAGTGGGTCAGAAAGAACTCCATTGTGTGTTTGTGGATTTAGAAAAAGCATATGACAGGGTGCCAAGAGAGGAGGTGTGGTATTGCATGAGGAAATCTGGAGTGGCAGAAAAGTATGTTAGACTGGTACAGGACATGTATGAGGACAGCAGGACATGTATGAGGACAGCAGGACATGTATGAGGACAGCAGGACATGTATGAGGACAGCAGGACATGTATGAAGACAGCAGGACAGTGGTGAGATGTGCTGTAGGAGTGACAGATAGCTTCAAGGTGGAGGTGGGAGTGCATCAAGGATCGGCTCTGAGCCCCTTCTTGTTTGCTCTGGTGATGGACCGACTAACAGATGAGGTCAGGCAGGAATCCCCATGGACTATGATGTTTGCAGATGACATTGTGATCTGTGGTGAGAACAGGGAACAGGTGGAAGAGAACTTGGAGAGGTGGAGGTATGCACTTGAAAGAAGAGGAATGAAAGTCAGCCGTAGTAAGACAGAGTACATGTGTGTGAATGAGAGGGAGGAGGTGGAACAGTGAGGCTACAAGGAGCAGAGGTCACAAAGGTGCAGGACTTCAAGTACTTGGGGTCCACTGTCCAGGAAAATGGGGAATGTGGTAAAGAGGTGAAGAAGAGAGTCCAGGCAGGATAGTGTGAGACAGACTGAGATGGTTTGGACATGTCCAGAGGAGGGACAATGGGTATATTGGTAGAAGGGGGTTAGAAATGCAGCTGCCAGGAAAAAGACAAAGAGGAGATATATGGACGCAGTTCGAGAGGACATGGAGGTGGAATGAGGACAGAGGACAGTGATATGGAGGAGTAAGACTCACTGTGGAGACCCCTGAAGAGGGAAAAGGTGAAAGAAGAAGAAGGTCATCTCTGTTCATACTTAACATATCACCAAGCATGAAAATAAAGCTGCAGCACCAGCTGTTACAGCTGACTCAATAGCCCCTTTCATAATTCAAACCCGAGCTATTCCCGCACAGACCAGTCTGGCTTTAACCCTCCTCAGGTCATTCATAAGACAACAGGTAAATGCGGGTAGGTCCCGCTCACAAAAACGTGTTCAGAAATGAAGCCGGAGCGCGGCTCCAAAAGAGGCGTGGAGCTGAGTTGAACTGGACCGCGACGTATTTATTGTGGGACAGACGTCAGACGTGTACAAGTTGTCGTGTCATTTTTAATATTTCCTCAGTAATAAATGTAGCCTGCAGCTGGCTGCACGTCAGCGCCCGCGCACAGACAGCAGCACCACCTACGTTGCTCAGAGAGAGGGGGGAAAAAGCGAAACTAACTTTTACAAGTAGTCGTGTTGTATCATTTTTAATATTTCCTCAGTAATAAATGTACAACTCCCTGACGTCTCCCTGACGTCTCCCTCCCCCTGTGCGCACGCGCTGGAGGGAGCGGATGTCACTCGCAGCGGACACACACATACACACACACACACACAGCGGAGTTGTGTTCCTCGATCAGCGCGCGCGCGCGCACACACACGTGTGTCTCCGCTGTGTGTGTGTGTCTCAGCTGCGAGAGAGAGAGAGAGAGAGAGACAGAGAGAGAGAGAGAGAGACAGAGAGAGGGGAAAAAAAGAGCGATTTCCTCAGTAATAAATCTGCCTGTTGATTAATCTTGCGGTCGCACACTGATGTCATCTGTATTCTGAGCGCGGATCCGCGGGTTTCTGTTCACAAGTGGGTCTGCCCGGCTTGGGTCCGGATCTGATACTACCTCTGCTCGCGGATCAGAGGCGAGTAAAATTAACTTGGCAATGCGCGTTCGTGTTTTTTCTGAATGCTCGTTGGAGGCTTGAACACGCATCAGAGCCAGATTGAGCTGTTTTATGAAAGGGGCTAATGTTACCCACAACATATTTTTTAAATGAGTGAGCTCCTTTATTCTGCTGGGAGACTTCAATGTTCATGTGGGTAACGACAGTGTGACCTGGAGGAACGGCCTTTTTGATCTGAACCCAAGAGGTGTTCTGTTGTTGGACTTCTGTGCTAGTCACAGGTTGTCCATCACAAACACCATGTTCCAACATAAGTGCACTTGGCACCAGGACACCGTAGATCGTACATCCATGATTGACTTTGTAGTTGTGTCATCTGATTTGCGGCCGTTTGTTTTCAAGTTCAAGTTCAAGTAGGTTTCATTATCATTTGCATCACGCATGGTACATGAGGTAGAACAAAATTGTGCACACAAGCTCCCAGTAACAGCTAACAATAGCAAAAATTTAAATTGTAAAAAGAAACGGTAATGTAGCATTCTGCTGTGGTTGACTGTTGGTCACATGACATCAGTGAGGGATTATGGATAGAATTTATATTCATTGTTTTTCATTCTGGTTAGTTGTTTAGCATGTTCTTTTAGTGGTTAGTCTTGTTGGTTTAGTTTATGTGTTCATTCAGTGAGTTGTGTTAGGCTTGTTAGTGGTGGAGTAACCATGAGTGAGGGAGGTAGCTCTCACAAAGACCTGTGGGGTTCACTCTGTCTGCGTGTGTTGAAAATAAAACTTATAAAACACCATCTGGTAGATGATTCCTGATCTACAAGAGCCACACGTCTCCTTCAGTAGCTGAGTGCTGATATGCTACAGTCATAAAGATCTAAGATATAAACTAAATACACTAATAGCATAAAAACAATGCAGAAAACAACAGCAGCACGAACATGAGTCTGTGTCAGTAGATGAGTACAAATGAACACAGCAGCATAGACAATCAGCAGCACATATCAACAATCAAACTGGCATAACAATGATTTATTCTTTTTCAACACTCGGGTGAAGAGAGGAGCTGAGCTGTCAACTGATCACCACTTGGTGGTGAGTTGGATCAGATGGTGGGGAAGATGCTGGACAGACCCAGTAGACCCAAACATGTAGAGTGAGGGTTTACTGTGAATGCCTGGCAGAAGAACCCGTCAGAGAGATCTTCAACTCTCACCTCCGGGAGAGCTTTAACCACATCCCAGCTGAGGCGGGGAACGTTTAGTCCCAGTGGGCCATGTTCCACACCTCAATTGTTGAGGTAGCGGCCTTGAGCTGTAACCGCAAGGATGTCTGTGATTCTCATGGTGGTCATCCTTGAACTCGATGGTGGACACCTCAGGTTAGGGAAGCTGTCAAACTGAGGAGTCCTGTTGGTCCTTGTTGGCTGATGGGACTCTGGAGACAGCTGAGGAGTACTGGAGCTCCAAGCAAACTGTAGCTTTGGCTGTTGCTGAGGTAAAAGCTTGGATGTGGGAGGAGTTCAGTGAGACCCTGGATAGAAACTCTCGGTTGGCTCAGAGGAGATTCTGTCAAACCATCCGGTAGCTGAGGACAGGAAAGCAGCACTTTACTAACGTGTTCAGTGAAGGGGCTTTTGACCTCTATTAGTGATTTTGTTGGGAAGTGGAACTGGAATACTTCTCAGATCTTCTCAATCCCACCGGCACGTCTTCCCTGGAGGAAGCTAAGTCGGGGGACTTCAGGCTTGGTCTGTCCATAACGTAGCTGAGGTAGTTAAAAACTACACAGCAGCAGGGATTGAACCACCCTGATTTCTTTAAGGCTCTGGATGTTGTGGGGCTGTCTTTGACACACCTTTGCAACGTCACGTGGACATCGGGAGCTGTGCCACTGGACTGGTAGACTGGGGTGGTGGTTCCCCTCTTCAAAAAGGGGGACTGGAGGGTGAGCTCCAGTTACATGGGCATCACTCCTCAGCCTCCCTGGTAAAAAAAAAAAAAATGTCCAGATGACCTGACTTAATTTTGTTGGATGGATGGATGGATAGATAGTTTTACAACTCTGATTGGATTTTTGATCCACAATTATTGTTTTTGCATGCGTTTTTAATTCTTCAGTTTCTTTACAGTAGTACGATTTTTTTTAGATAATAGATAAGATAGATAAGATAGATAAGATAGATAAGATAGATAGATAGATAGATAAGATAGATAGATAGATAGATAGATAGATAGATAGATAGATAGATAGATAGATAGATAGATAGATAGATAGATAGATAGATAGATAGATAGATAGATAGATAGATAGATAGATAGATAGATAGATAGATAGATAGATAGATAGATAGATAGATAGATAGATAAGATAAGATAGATAGATAAGATAGTATTGAGTGTATTTCAAGCTGTTGTGCTTATATTTCTGGTACTGACTGAACTTTAACAGTTTTTAACCATGTTTCAAAAATGATAAACTTACTGAAGCAGAAAATTCTCTAAACTCTCTCTGAGGCTCTTTCTTGTTATTCAAGCAGTTTTACTTTTTATTAACCTTCCCTGCCTCAGTTGTTGTTTCTAGTTCAGTCAGCGTTTTGTAGTTTGTTTGGCTGCTCCTCCGTGCAGGAGTCACCGCAGCGAGCAAACGTGCATGAAAGGTTTGGCAATTGTTTTACACCCAATGTCCTTCCTGGACAACCTGGAATCAAACTCATTTTACGAGACAGAGGTGCTGACCACTGAGCTACCACAGCCGAGTTCAAACTACAGCACAAGGGCGGAAGAAAAAATGTTACAAGCATTGGAGCCACACGCTGCAACCACGTTCACACATTGAACTCATTATTCAGGTCTGAGGATGTGAAGTATCTACATTAAATTATGAATACCATCATAAAATTATGAATACCATCATAAAATTATGAATACCATCATAAAATTATGAATACCATCATAAAATTATGAATACCATCATAAAATTATGAATACCATCATAAAATTATGAATACCATCATAAAATT
>JBBPBX010005003.1:42105-58503 GCA_038048925.1 Garcialebias charrua
AAACTGTGATATCGGACTGTCTTTTTTTTTTTTTTTTATGTTTATAGTTAAGAATATTTTTGCAGTTTCAAAGCAACATTAGTTTCATTTAGATGTATATAAAATAAAAATATAAAAAACATATTTTCATTTCTTTGTCATGTCAGTTATAGATTCAACTTTCATATAAATAATTGATGGAGTAAAATGTCACTTGAAATGTCTTGTCTCTCTTAGTTAATATTTTCTTTTTGCGTGCGTAATTTCCAATGTTAACTTTTCAACAAGTCACTGATTTCATGCCTACCTCAGAATTAGACAACAAAGCAACACCTGAGTTTTGTGGCCGTCTTGGCACAGGTCACAGGTCAGCTGCACGTGCACGCTTTTCTAGAAAAAAAAGATGGAAACATTAGTGCGTCGTCATTTGTTATTGCATCATTATGACATAAAACTGGTGTCAGATGAGGACGATGATGAAGAAGGTGAGGTTCTTCCAAAGTATTTCAAATCACACCAACAATTTGACTAAACTAAAATGACAAAATGTCAATTTCTATGTATTAAATTATTAATTAGTCAACTGAGCTATTTCATCATATCTTTGTTGCCTTAAAACGTTAAATCTGAGCATTTTGAAGTTTTCTCTTTTACTCTGACGTCATCATCTGCTGTGGATGAACTTTAGGAAAGACCTGACAGTTCAGCTCGACAGTCTGTGGTGGAAAGTAAAAAGAACTTAAAAGCATTAGATGTTCTGAGGTTAACAAAAGTCTGTAAGTAAAGAAACGAGCAGCTGGAGGAACACACACCTGGATTATTGAACATGGAGGAACAGTTCATTTCATTCTTGATTAGAACTCCAGCAGTGGACCAGTCCTGGGTCTCCTTTGTTGGACATGTTGTCCAGTATCTAGACAACTTGCTAGACATGTTGTCCAGTATCTAGACAACTTGTTGGACATGTTGTCCAGTATCTAGACAACTTGATGGACATGTTGTCCAGTATCTAGACAACTTGCTGGACATGTTGTCCAGTATCTAGACAACTTGCTGGACATGTAGTCCAGTATCTAGACAACTTGCTGGACATGTTGTCCAGTATCTAGACAACTTGCTGGACATGTAGTCCAGTATCTAGACAACTTGATGGACATGTTGTCCAGTATCTAGACAACTTGTTGGACATGTTGTCCAGTATCTAGACAACTTGATGGACATGTTGTCCAGTATCTAGACAACTTGTTGGACATGTTGTCCAGTATCTAGACAACTTGATGGACATGTTGTCCAGTATCTAGACAACTTGTTGGACATGTTGTCCAGTATCTAGACAACTTGATGGACATGTTGTCCAGTATCTAGACAACTTGTTGGACATGTTGTCCAGTATCTAGACAACTTGATGGACATGTTGTCCAGTATCTAGACAACTTGCTGGACATGTTGTCCAGTATCTAGACAACTTGTTGGACATGTTGTCCAGTATCTAGACAACTTGCTGGACATGTTGTCCAGTATCTAGACAACTTGTTGGACATGTTGTCCAGTATCTAGACAACTTGATGGACATGTTGTCCAGTATCTAGACAACTTGCTGGACATGTTGTCCAGTATCTAGACAACTTGCTGGACATGTTGTCCAGTATCTAGACAACTTGCTGGACATGTTGTCCAGTATCTAGACAACTTGCTGGACATGTTGTCCAGTATCTAGACAACTTGATGGACATGTTGTCCAGTATCTAGACAACTTGCTGGACATGTTGTCCAGTATCTAGACAACTTGCTGGACATGTTGTCCAGTATCTAGACAACTTGCTGGACATGTTGTCCAGTATCTAGACAACTTGCTGGACATGTTGTCCAGTATCTAGACAACTTGCTGGACATGTTGTCCAGTATCTAGACAACTTGCTGGACATGTTGTCCAGTATCTAGACAACTTGATGGACATGTTGTCCAGTATCTAGACAACTTGTTGGACATGTTGTCCAGTATCTAGACAACTTGCTAGACATGTTGTCCAGTATCTAGACAACTTGTTGGACATGTTGTCCAGTATCTAGACAACTTGATGGACATGTTGTCCAGTATCTAGACAACTTGCTGGACATGTTGTCCAGTATCTAGACAACTTGCTGGACATGTAGTCCAGTATCTAGACAACTTGCTGGACATGTTGTCCAGTATCTAGACAACTTGCTGGACATGTTGTCCAGTATCTAGACAACTTGATGGACATGTTGTCCAGTATCTAGACAACTTGCTGGACATGTTGTCCAGTATCTAGACAACTTGCTGGACATGTTGTCCAGTATCTAGACAACTTGATGGACATGTTGTCCAGTATCTAGACAACTTGCTGGACATGTTGTCCAGTATCTAGACAACTTGCTGGACATGTTGTCCAGTATCTAGACAACTTGCTGGACATGTTGTCCAGTATCTAGACAACTTGCTGGACATGTTGTCCAGTATCTAGACAACTTGCTGGACATGTTGTCCAGTATCTAGACAACTTGCTGGACATGTTGTCCAGTATCTAGACAACTTGCTGGACATGTTGTCCAGTATCTAGACAACTTGCTGGACATGTTGTCCAGTATCTAGACAACTTGCTGGACATGTTGTCCAGTATCTAGACAACTTGCTGGACATGTTGTCCAGTATCTAGACAACTTGCTGGACATGTTGTCCAGTATCTAGACAACTTGCTGGACATGTTGTCCAGTATCTAGACAACTTGCTGGACATGTTGTCCAGTATCTAGACAACTTGCTGGACATGTTGTCCAGTATCTAGACAACTTGCTGGACATGTTGTCCAGTATCTAGACAACTTGCTGGACATGTTGTCCAGTATCTAGACAACTTGCTGGACATGTTGTCCAGTATCTAGACAACTTGCTGGACATGTTGTCCAGTATCTAGACAACTTGCTGGACATGTTGTCCAGTATCTAGACAACTTGCTGGACATGTTGTCCAGTATCTAGACAACTTGCTGGACATGTTGTCCAGTATCTAGACAACTTGCTGGACATGTTGTCCAGTATCTAGACAACTTGCTGGACATGTTGTCCAGTATCTAGACAACTTGCTGGACATGTTGTCCAGTATCTAGACAACTTGCTGGACATGTTGTCCAGTATCTAGACAACTTGCTGGACATGTTGTCCAGTATCTAGACAACTTGCTGGACATGTTGTCCAGTATCTAGACAACTTGCTGGACATGTTGTCCAGTATCTAGACAACTTGCTGGACATGTTGTCCAGTATCTAGACAACTTGCTGGACATGTTGTCCAGTATCTAGACAACTTGCTGGACATGTTGTCCAGTATCTAGACAACTTGCTGGACATGTTGTCCAGTATCTAGACAACTTGCTGGACATGTTGTCCAGTATCTAGACAACTTGCTGGACATGTTGTCCAGTATCTAGACAACTTGCTGGACATGTTGTCCAGTATCTAGACAACTTGCTGGACATGTTGTCCAGTATCTAGACAACTTGCTAGACATGTTGTCCAGTATCTAGACAACTTGCTGGACATGTTGTCCAGTATCTAGAGAACTTGCTGGACATGTAGTCCAGTATCTAGACAACTTGCTGGACATGTTGTCCAGTATCTAGACAACTTGCTGGACATGTTGTCCAGTATCTAGACAACTTGCTAGACATGTTGTCCAGTATCTAGACAACTTGCTGGACATGTTGTCCAGTATCTAGACAACTTGCTAGACATGTTGTCCAGTATCTAGACAACTTGCTGGACATGTTGTCCAGTATCTAGACAACTTGCTGGACATGTTGTCCAGTATCTAGACAACTTGCTGGACATGTTGTCCAGTATCTAGACAACTTGCTGGACATGTTGTCCAGTATCTAGACAACTTGCTGGACATGTTGTCCAGTATCTAGACAACTTGCTGGACATGTTGTCCAGTATCTAGACAACTTGCTGGACATGTTGTCCAGTATCTAGACAACTTGCTGGACATGTTGTCCAGTATCTAGACAACTTGCTGGACATGTTGTCCAGTATCTAGACAACTTGCTGGACATGTTGTCCAGTATCTAGACAACTTGCTGGACATGTTGTCCAGTATCTAGACAACTTGCTGGACATGTTGTCCAGTATCTAGACAACTTGCTGGACATGTTGTCCAGTATCTAGACAACTTGCTAGACATGTTGTCCAGTATCTAGACAACTTGCTGGACATGTTGTCCAGTATCTAGACAACTTGCTGGACATGTTGTCCAGTATCTAGACAACTTGCTGGACATGTTGTCCAGTATCTAGACAACTTGCTGGACATGTTGCCCAGTATCTAGACAACTTGCTGGACATGTTGTCCAGTATCTAGACAACTTGCTGGACATGTTGTCCAGTATCTAGACAACTTGCTGGACATGTTGTCCAGTATCTAGACAACTTGCTGGACATGTTGTCCAGTATCTAGACAACTTGCTGGACATGTTGTCCAGTATCTAGAGAACTTGCTGGACATGTAGTCCAGTATCTAGACAACTTGCTGGACATGTTGTCCAGTATCTAGACAACTTGCTGGACATGTTGTCCAGTATCTAGACAACTTGCTAGACATGTTGTCCAGTATCTAGACAACTTGCTGGACATGTTGTCCAGTATCTAGACAACTTGCTAGACATGTTGCCCAGTATCTAGACAACTTGCTGGACATGTTGCCCAGTATCTAGACAACTTGCTGGACATGTTGTCCAGTATCTAGACAACTTGCTGGAGGACAAATCTACTTCTATATTTTTTCAGATGTGTAAGCTGCTCCTGTCGTGTGCACTAATGCACCATAAGAAGAGCAGGCCTCTGAACTACGGGTTGTTTTGAACGTTGAGTCACTTTTTGGGCTTGTTTTTCTGTCTGAGTGAAAGCAAAATACAAGTGGTAGATAGTTTGTCCCTTCCCGCTCCCCTTCCACGGATGTTGCGTCCAGGTGGATGTAACGTTCAGGTGCAGTTGGCACCACAGATATAATTTAAAAGCTAGATCCCGCATTGCCCGGTCGCCTGCTCTACTCAGTGTAACCTGTTTGACAGGTGCAATGAAGGAGCTGCGCGTTTAATCAGTCATAGCTCGCTGAAAACTAAACTAATTCTCAAGATTTTCCCTCTGTAAATCGTAGGCGTACAGCAGGGGTCACCAACCTTTTTGAAACTGAGAGCTACTTTGTGCATACAGAGTCATACAAAGGGCACCAGTTTGATCAACTCTTCGGAAATAAAGCGTAAATTGAAACAAATGTATAATAAACATATTTTTAAGAACATATTTTTAAGAGACATTTTAAAATACACATATATATATATATATATATATATATACTGTATATATATTATATATTTATATATAAATACTGAAAAAGAACAACAACTGAATAAAATGAAATTTTAAATGCAGCTTAGTAGTGAGTTGTGCTATTTTTAGAACAGGTCCGGGGGCACCTCAAATGGTCCTTGGGGGCACCCGGGTGCCCGCGGGCACCACGTTGGTGACCCCTGGCGTACAGTCATTAAAGCTGAACACATGGTTCATTTAAATATTCTTGGTGGGTTCAAAAAACATGCAATAGAAAAACGACTGGATTTTATTTGTAACAGAAGACGTTTCGCTCCAAATAAACCTTCTGTTACAGTTAACCTTCCTTGTTACAAATAAAATCCAATCGTTTTTCTATTGCACATTTTTTTAATTGATCATGTCCTGGATGATTGAGACTCTTCTCCAGCATATTCTTAACATTAACACTAATAAAATATTCTTATGATAAGTTTTGCAAAACTCACAGTTGATAAGAAAGTTCATTCTTGTATCTCACAGTTGATACATTTTTATCAATATCTATCTATCTTAATATATATATATATATCTATCTTAAAAAAAATATATATATATATATCGGTTACCGTATTTTTCGGAGTATAGGTCGCACCGGAGTATAGGTCGCATTGTCCAATTATTACCAATAGATTGGAAAAATCCCTAGATAGGTCGCACCGGAACCTACGTTTAGCTCTGCTGCAAATGTCTGCCACAGGAGCGCACAGCAAGGCTTTTAAGAAGATTAACACTTAAAAACAATTATTTGTTTGATAAAAATTATAGCAAATATGTGTCTGAGCTGAACTTTCCTTAATAAATGAACGTAATTGTGAAATGAGCTGGATTTAAAAATTTGTTTCGCCGAAAGTGATAAAAAGCCATATATAGGTCGCACCTGAGTATCCACCTTATTTTCGATTTCGCGCCACTACCCATAATTCATAGCGGAAGCCGGGAGTGTACTTCCGCCCACGGTCCCGCGCTGTTGTTTACGATTGTGGGGTAACATACTTGCTAGCGATTTATTTTATTTTTTTTACACAAAAGTTTCCTTTACCTTACGTAAATGGCAGCACATAAGAGGTGGATAACTTCCTAGGATGTTTTTAGAAGCTACGAAGACAAGACGTTAACTGTGCCTCAGCTGTCACTGCTCAGTCCGTTTAGTGAACGGTGAGGCACAGTTAACGTCCCATCTCACTGCTCACGGACAGGCTGACTGGACACCGTGGAAGGTACATCACTTATCTGATATCAGAATATTTAGATCACAACCAGACATTAATATAGTCAGAGTTCAAGTCTGTGCTGTGAATGAAAGCAGACATTTAATAGAAAATTTGTTGAAAACGTCACACAAGTAAAATGTACAAAGTTGAAACACATGCTGTTTAATTAACAAGTTGATGATAAAGTAGTTATATATTTTCTGCAATATTCAAAGACAAGATAATATGAAATATGTACATTGTTGTTTTGAGAAAACCATGTGTTGCCATTTAAAGAACCTGTTACATTGTTTGTTTGTTTTGTTTGTTTTATTCAACCACATTATGGTTGAATAAAATAAAAAAATAAGTTATTTTTCAGTTGATTTCATACATACACTATTACATAAGCTTTTCAACAAAAACATTCATGGTGTAGAGTATATCTATTATATACAAAAGAGAAACATAGAAATTATTTACTCCATATCTAAAAATTTCTGTGTTAAGGTACTGTCTCAGGTCGTAGAATCTTCAATCACCAGCAGACTCCCAGGACATGGATGGAAACTCGACTTGGTCCAGAAGTTTTGTGCAGTCGTACACAGCAACAAACCAGTTAAAATAAAATCTTCTATAAGTAAATCTGCTGTTCATTTACATTTGTTCTTTTTGTTGTCATTTCAATAATTAAAATACACTGTTCAATGTCTAATAATGTGAAGTAGTTTCATTGTGATGTCACCCATACTACTCATTGTAATACACATAAATAAAAACTAAAGGTCTTGATAGTTCTTAGGCCAGTGTTTTTATTCACATGTGCAAAGCATAAAAACATTCATTTTGCTTATAAGTTTTCATCACCCAGGAGACTGACAAAGTTCAGAATAAAAGCTATCCACAGTATTCCTATGCCCCATGATGCTTTGCGCGAAATGTGCACACGACTTCCGGTTGACCGGAAACCCCGTTTGTTTACATGCGAGTAATACAGTTGAAGACAGTCCAAACTTTGTTGTTTTAGTTCATTAAAAATGTGGGAACACCACTCGTTTTGTTAAAAGAGGAGGGACAAATAAAAAGAAATTACAGATGTTACCTGATCGCGCAGACATAATTTAAAAATAACGCGTTTGCTCCGGCCTCTCGGCTAAGGTTTATTAGCAGCTATCTCGGCTAAAGATACCAGTCGCGTCTGAGATCTATCGTTTTAAGACAGTAAATCTTCCAAAACTCTCATTAATAAACCCTCCCCGACTAAAAAGATGTTACCTGATCGCGCAGACATAATTTAAAAATACATAAATAGCGAACGCGTTTGCTCCGGCCTCTCGGCTAAGGTTTGTTAGCAGCTATCTCGGCTAAAGATACCGGTCGCGTCTGAGATCTATCGTTTTAAGACAGTAAATCTTCCAAAACTCTCATTAATATCCCTCCCCGAATAAAAAGAAATAACAGATGTGACCTGATCGCGCTGACATAATTTAAAACTACATAAATAGCGAACGCGTTTGCTCCGGCCTCTCGGCTAAGGTTTATTAGCAGCTATCTCGGCTAAAAGTACCTGTCGCGTCTGACATATATCATTTTAAGACAGTAAATCATCCAAAACTCTCATTAATAAACCCTCCCTGAATAAAAAGAAATTACAGATGTTACCTGATCGCGCAGACACAGCCATAGAGAAGGATGCAGGAACACTCTTTCTTTGTTTTGGGTCCGTGTTGAAAACACTGTTGTTTTAGCCAAAGATTTAGCTTGGTCCGGTTGTTGGTGCAGCCGCGAACAGCACAGCAGGTACCTGAACCCCGGTAGGACATTTCTGTAAACGTTCCGTTTAAACAAAAGCTGTGTTTGCTCCGATAAAATGAATGAAAATAACTTTCAAAAACACCCGCGATCCATACTCCACCTATGGAATACAGGCACTTCCGGTGTCGGACAGGAAGTATAATGCACATTCGCTTCTACAGTGACACCCCCAAGAATACTGTGGATAATTATACATTTAAAACAGTTGAAACTGAATACAGTACTGTACAATATGACAACTGTGGGTGGTGTTGTCTTAATGAAAATGAATTGGCACAGAATAAAGATCAAAACCAATTCAACAAGCAATGATGGAGACCAGCAAACTGAACAGATTTCTCTTCATGTGGAACTGTCCGATTTCAGCCAACTCCACAGGAATCCAAGGTGTAGATCTGAGACTGGACCCAGGTGTACGATCTCTGGATGGATCACGGCCCTTCACTCTTCTGTAAAGTAGAAAAAGAAAACTTGTCTTGTCATAGACAGTGTGTACAGTACAGTATTTGTACTAAAATGTGAGTTAATGTGCTTTAATAACTCTGGTTTAATGACGGGTCGGGTTTTGAGGCCTAGTCATTGTTGACACGGTCTGTCTTTGAAAAAAGATGTGTGAACTGTCTCAATCATATCTAACCAGCTAAATAACAGTTTAACTAAAATAACAGCCAAAAAAAAAAGTCCAGGCTCAACAAGGACCAGCACTTTGTTGTGAGTGTTACCGTCTGGAAGGTAACTGGAAGTTAGCATGTAAAGTAGCTACATGCTAAGCTAACCACAGCAGTACAGACGCTAAATCATGGGGGGGGGGAACAGCTACTAAACAGACGGCTATACTCCGATATTGTTCTGACATGGTTTCACAAAATGATTTATATAGAATATTTTGTTTACCGAACTAAAGTTGATCGGAGCGCGACATCTTCGACAGCAGGAACGAGCTGCTGTCAGCTCCTTCGATGGAGATAAATCCTTCACGTTTACAACAGCGCGTTGCTCAAACGTATACCTGGCTGTAACACCCTCTAACCATTGGCATAGGCAAGGGGGGTTCGGGGGGTTCGAACGAACCGCCCACTTTTAAAGGAGAAGTTGACAATGCTAAACTAATGTGCCTGGATAGCTCAATGGATAAAGCGTCTGCCTTCAGTCCCAAAGCTCGTGGGATCAAGTCCCGCATGGTACAATGTTTTTTTTTTTTATTCATTCCAAATTAAAAAAGCACAAGAAAACTATTTACAAAACAGCAAGGAATAAAACAATGCATTAAATGAAAGGAATCAGACGAAGAAAATAATCTTATCTGCCCCTTCTCAAACTATTTTTTTTTTCAAACACTCGATTCAAACAACTAATTTTACATTTGTCTTTTATTGGATAAAAAAAGTAGTTAATATGCCTGTGAAGAAAGAAGAATGTGTTAACCACAGGCTGTGGTTAACACATTCTTCTTTTTTTATCCAATAAAAGAGTGTTTGAAAAAAAAATAGTTTGAGAAGGGGCAGATAAGATTATTTTCTTCGTCTGATTCCTTTCATTTAATGCATTGTTTTATTTCTTGCCGTTTTGTAAATAGTTTTCTTGTGCTTTTTTAATCTGGAATGAATAAATAGATAAAAACCGTTGTACCATGCGGGACTTGAACTCATGAGCTTTGGGACTGAAGGCAAACACTTTATCCATTGAGCTATCCAGGCACATTAGTTTAGCATTGTCAACTTCTCCTTTAAAACGAACCGCCCCCCAAAAAATTCTGGCTACGCCCATGCTCTAACCCAGCAAGAAACAACCCAAAAAATTTAAAAAACGAGAGGAATTAAACTGGTGTCCCAGCTTGTTTTTCACAGCAAAACACACCGGTAAGACTTCAGCCTGAAGTATACTACCGGGAGGGGGCGGGACCGGACTGTCATGGCGGCCTACATGAGCTTTTTGCGAAAGAGGTGGATAGGTCGCAGGCCATGAAAAAATGATAAAAAGGTGCGACCTATACTCTGAAAAATACGGTATATATATTTTTATTTTTAATATATCTTTTTTTTATTTGTACACATCCTTTATGATTGTCTGTTGTTGTCATCACTCTTCGTTTAAAATTCAGGTCTCTCTGGTAAATGAGTCCCAGAGGCTTAATGGGATTAATTTGTATGAATAACAGTTGAATTAATGCTACATATGCAAAATGTATTTTCATTTCTTTAGACTGTAAAAGTATGTTATTCAAAGTGTTCAGCATAATTTTGCTGTTTATATGTAATGCCATTATAAATGTATGTTTAAACAGTTTAAAAACTGCCTCTGTTCTCACAATGTGGTGGGTTGCCAGTTGGGCTTGTTTTCATGGAGCTGGTTGCTTGTTTCTATCTCGAGACCTGGCAACACAGGCAACAGCGTCTGTTCTGAAACTCCTGCTGCAGTTCTCCTGGGTTCATGCCCTGCAGCAGTCCTGCCATCCTCACCTCCTGTGGGCCTCAATCCTGCTGCATATCTGCTGGTTCCATCGCCAGTCGATGAGGTCGCTGCTGCCTGCAGCTCTCGTTGCTGGTGTCCATGGGTACAGCCGCCCCAGTGGTTTCTTCACCTCTCATCAGCCAGAGCTGGAGAGGTTCCAGGTGGACGCCAGTCATGCCCAAGACGTCTCCTCCTGCCACAACTCTTCCTTAACATTAGTTTGTGTCAGGGGGTCACACGATGTGAAAACTATTATTTTTTGTTTTTCATCAGTTTTTTGTTTGGTCATTTGTTGATGGTCCCTAAGTGAATCCCCGCCGCTTGGAGGAGGTGCAGAGTGAGCGCAGCTGACCGACCTCAGGCTGCCTGCGTCGGACTGAACGAGAGCAAGACACCGCTGAATCCAATATTTAATATCCAACCTAAAACCAAGTTCCATCCATCCATTTTCTTACGCGTATCCGGGGTCGGGTCGCGGGGGTAGCAGCCTAAGTAAGGAGGCCCAGACTTCCCTCTCCACAGCCACTTGGAGCAGCTCCTCTGGGGGAATCCCAAGGCGTTCCCAGGCCAGCCGAGAAACATAGTCCCTCCAGCGTGTCCTGGGTCTTCCTCTGGGTCTCCTCTCGGAAAACCAAGTTGAATAAAGTTATTAAAGTTATAACTTTTAAAGATTTCGCAGCAGTGGCGGAGCTAGAGGGGGTGCCGGGGGGGCCGGTGCCCCCCGACCATCTGATTGCCCCCTCCAGTGGCCCCCCAGATTTGTATTTTTCATTGTGTGTGTTGCCTGTTGTTTGTTTGTACAGCACTTTGGTTGGCCTCGTCTTTTGTTTTTGTCTTTTGGTTACGTTTTGTAAAGTGCTTGGTGATGCCAAATGTCTTTCTGACCTGCTCCAGTCCAGCACTCTTGATTTAGCAAGAGCTACAGATCTAGTAGGTGCTCTTAAAGACACTTTCCAGGACTACAGAGATGAAAAGTACTTTAATGAACTATGGAAAGAGGTTGAGGAGCTTGCTGAGAAGAGCAAAATCAGTGTAAAAATTGACAGAAGACATCCAAGAATAAGTTCAAAATTTCTTGACTCATTTGTAATGAGCAATATAGGACAGAGAAAATGTGATGACGAGGGCTTCCCCAGATCACTCTTTAATCAGGTGCTTGACTATCTCATAGTGGAGTTAAAGAAGAGTTTTCCAAAGAAAAATTGTGAGATCATGCAAGGAGTGCAGTCTCTAAACCCCAAAAGTGCAACTTTCTTGAAGGAGGAACCTCTGATTGCTTTTGGACAGATCTTTGAGTCAGATTTAGATGACCTGAAACATGAGGTACACCAAGCAAAGTGTTTGCTTGATCAGAGAATAAAGAGTGATTTAAACACACCTTCTACTTTGCTTGATTTTATTGTGTTTCTTGAATCTTATAAAGAGGTTTTACGTGAATTATTCAAACTTTGCAACATTGCAGTTGTTAGTCCAGTTAGTACTGCTTCTTGTGAGAGAAGCTTTTCTGCTTTAAAATTGATTAAAAGTAACATAAGGGCAACAATGGCTGATGCCAGGCTAAGTCACATTGGAACGCTTAGCATAGAGTCAAGGAGGGCACGGGGCCTCAACATGGACGACTTTGTAACATATTTTGCTTCATCTCACAACAACAGAAGGATTCAACTTTTATGACTGCATGAAGTAGTTTTGTGTTTCTGGTCATGATTTAGCTCTCTTATCTGACTCGTACTTGTACCAATGATAGTTTAGGAGTCAGTACATAGAATAGAATAGAATAGAATATAGAAGAATAGAATATATCTTTATTGGCATATTTGCACCAAGGTACAAAGTTTTGCAATTGGCGCACGCACCATCCGAAGAGGGACGTACGCATGGAAGCCGCAGAATTAATTAAACCGCGCCGCCAACAATCAGATATGGAAAAAGGAACATACAGTCGGATAATCATTGGTATTCAAAAAAGAATCTATCACATTTTGTCTTAGGACACTCTATGATAAAGTCGAAAAAACTCTACCAGCTTCAGCACGGATAAAGACAAAGACATGTTGCATTTGATGGCAAGCAGGGAGATAGTCCGTGAGTAATCATTTCAGATAAGCACAGTCTGCAGATGGCCTCAGCTCGGCTCCATCTGAATGCACACAGAGACCTCTGGGGGGAGGGGGGGCAGCGACAGTTTTCAACAGCTTTCGACTCCAGGAGAAGTTTACAGTCAGCCTCTTTTCAAGGTTGCTCTGAGTCCCGATTAGATTAGTTGCTTTATTTATTTTCAGGCCAGGCTACAGTGTACTTTGACTGCAGCCTTGAAGTCCAGGTGCTGTCTAGGTCCAAATCGCCGAATCATGTGAGGTTCCGAGCTACAAATCCCCATCTGTGCCCTGATGAAGCCCGGTCGGCTGTAAACGAGTCCCAAAACGCACTGCAGGTCCGCGGCTGTCCACCACTGCTCCCATCGTGCGATTCAGCTCGTACAACAGCTGGGTCGTTGAGGTCATAGCCCGGATCAAAGAATCTTGTTGAGCAGGAAGTTTCGCCAGCGCGTTGATCGCCGCGGCAGTCTCCCTCAGCTTCCAGTAGCAGAAACCTCCGCCAACACCAAAAAGCAGAGCAGCTGCCACCAATATTCCAATAATCCACAAATCTTCCACGTCTTCGACAGAAAGAACGGTCAGACACATTAACTTCCAGTGTAACTTCCACTCGCCCCACAAGTCCATAATGTAGCCCACCGCATGCGTGTCGAGGGGGCACGCCGGTTCTCCTGGTCCGGAGCGCTTCGTGGAAAAAATTGTATCGATAGAGGAAACAGCCCAATTGGTTCGAGTGAGCGCTGAAGAGTTACAGACGAGACAAAAATGCAAAAGCAGGGGGAGGAAAACTTAGGGAGGAGAGGAGCAGAAAGAGAAGCGACCTGCTTTGCCAAGTGCCGGAAGACATTTGGTCATAGCTGCACTAAGTTCATGTCAAGATGGTTTCTCATTATT
The DNA here is from genome assembly GCA_038048925.1 of Garcialebias charrua. Taxonomy (NCBI): domain Eukaryota; kingdom Metazoa; phylum Chordata; class Actinopteri; order Cyprinodontiformes; family Rivulidae; genus Garcialebias; species Garcialebias charrua. The sequence goes on from JBBPBX010005003.1 coordinate 55,917, forward strand.
GTTTGTACTTTCAAACATGGCTGATCATTGTCCATTTGAAAGACACATTTGTGCCCATGCTTAACTTCAGGTCTGCTGGTTGACTTGTTGCTCCAATATTTTCACACAATTGCTCATTTCCTGTTCTTTCCTCATGATAGCAGTTATTTTAGCACTAGTCTCTCCTGCACTCAAGCAACCAGTGAACATGAAGATGCCAGCTCTCTTTCTTATTTCTAAACAATGCAGTGGTTGGATATTCCCATTCTGCTTGAACTTGGGTATTTTGTTTCAGGTGTAAATAGTTAATGTTTATCCTAGATGTTATTATTGTATTTCTCTTGCATTTGTTGTTGGATGTAACTGGGACCCTGTGTACATAATCTCGTTTTCAACACATGTACTACATGCGGTGCAAATGACAATAAATTCTCTCTGACTCTGACTCTTTACATTTTTTGCCTAGCAAGACATAAAATGTACATTTTGCAGATATTTAAGTCTTTAAAATATATGAGTGTGGACAAAGTCAAACACTAAAGCTGTTTAGAAAAAGACGATTTGTAAACTTAAAAATATGTAGTCCCCCAAACTTTCTTCCAACTGTCAACAGTTATGCCTGGTACCCACTGCACAACTCGAAACGCGCCTGCCGCCCCCTTTTGGCCGCTGGTCACGGTCCCACTGGCCACTGAAGACCGTCTGATGACGTACACTAGGGGGTAGCAGAGGGAGGGGTCTCTAGCTTGTTTTCCGGGTTCAGTTGTTGTGTTAACTGCACTTCCGACGGTCTTTGATGAGATAAAACGTTTTTTTTATGTTTGGGGTGATCTACACTGGAGAGAACAGCAGCCTGTCAGCAGCAACTGTAAAAATGCCACGTTTATTACCGGAGTTTGGTTCCAATTCATGGAGGGTCGATCCGGTAAGTTTAAAAAGTCCAAAAAAAGTCCCGTTGTGGTTGTGTAATCAGATAGCGAGGCTCTCCCGACTGTTTGCCGGATGCGTCGAGCCGCCAGAGATCAACATTTGGGACGTCGGCGGCTCGACGGCTAGGTTGATTTGGACGCGCGCGTGCCCGCGAAGGGAAATTGGGCTGCCGCCGCTTTGATCACTCGAATCGCGCCGCTTCCCTGGTCGCCGTGACTCCACGCGTCTCCTCATAGACTTTGAATGTAAACCGGCCGCTTCAGCTGCCCGAAATCGGGGCAGTGGGTACCAGGCATAACAGTATCATCTTACAAATTAACAATTAATTTGTCAAACAAGAAAGGGACAAATTGCACACTGACTAATTATTTTAGATTGTCAGAAACAAGTGCATAAATGTTAAGTCATCAGAAGAAGGATGTATGGATCTTAGGTTTACAGAATTTTGTAAATAAGTGTCTAGATGTAAAGAAATTCTTTCCATCATTCTAAAAAAACTTATCAATTTGAAATGAAAATCAACAAAATCTCACGCAGTGACACAGAGCATTTCATAGTTTGTAGCTTCAGTTGTAGATTTGAAAATAAAATGCACATGTAGCTTCTATCAAATAAGTTTCCATGACATATACAGTATTTTCTGGAATATAGGTCGCATTGTCCAATTATTGCCAAAGAATTAGAAAAATCCATATATAGGTCGCACCTGAATATAGGTTGCACACCTACGTCAAAATGTGGACCGTGTTTAGCTCTGCTGCAAATGTCTGCCACAGGAGCGCACAGCAAGGCTTTTAAGAAGATTAACACTTAAAAACAATTATTTGTTTGATAAAAATTATAGCAAATATGTGTCTGAGCTGAACTTTTCTTTAATAAATGAATAATTTTAGCAGGATAAACACCTAAAAATATATATATTTGTTAATTAAATTAAATTTAAATTAAATTTCACATTCTTGTCATCTGTGTATGTTTCCCATACTTGACAGACAAAATTGGTCTCTGCATTTAACCCAACCACCACCAGGTGGTGCAGTGAGCAGCCGTTGTCAGCGCCCGGGGAGCTGGGAAAATAGGTGTGCACTCATAGACACCCCAAGGTGTGTAGTGGCCGGGGATCGAACTCGAACCTGGGTCCTTCGGATCACAAGTCCGGTTCCCTTGCCACTACACTATCTTGGCCCCATTTTTTTAGCTGACATTATTGTAAGAGTGTGTCTCAGTTTAATTTTTGTTAATAAATTATTACACTTCAGCTTATTTTATAAAAAGCCATAAATAGGTCGCACCTGAATATAGGTCACAGGCCATGAAAAAATGATAAAAAGGTGCAACCTATACACCGGAAAACACGGTAACCTTTTTTTTTTAGATATTGTAATTGTGAACTGTGTGACAGTGAATTCTCATTGTAAGTATTGTCTTGTCACAATGGTGTCATTTAGAAGTTAATGTCCACTTATGCTTTGTGTGGCATGCATTAATAATAAACTGCAAATTACATGTGCAAATCTCATTTCATCAGTCTTTATTTATATATAGTATGTGAATGAAAGTACTCTTACTGTATTGTCATTGTCATAGTCAGTGGACCCCTTACCGATAGCCTTGGCCCCCCTCGGCCCCCCCAGCAATAAAAGTCTAGCTCCGCCACTGCATATACACATACAGTATT
>JBBPBX010005003.1:61395-73989 GCA_038048925.1 Garcialebias charrua
TATATATATATATATATATATATACATATATGGATCTTACATTGTGTCTGAAATAAAGAAACAACAATAATCCAATCTTAAATTGGAAAATTGATTACAACCACTTAAAACACTTGGCAAATAATTTATTAATCTTACAGTATTAACATTAAAGACTACCAAGACAGAATATAATCACATGTATTCTACTATAGCCTACATATGTACAAAAAAAGACATAAAAAACATCCCTGATCAAAGTAAATTGATACAGGATCAATTTTAATACAGTGGGTTTTCAGAAAACACTTTTTTTTTAAATATGCAAATATCTAGCTTTCCATTTATTGCACAATAAAATATCTCACAATAGCAAATAAAATAATAAATCAAGGCAGAGTCAGCATTTAAAAACCAGCCACTGCTTAAAAATACAGCGGTGTATATGTAAATGTGGCGTGTGCAAGTGGCTCTAAGTTGAGCTCGGACTTTGTTGCTCTGAGTCTCTTGTTCATCTTTCACAGTTTTTGTTGAGACGTGTTGTGAATGCTAGTGGGACTCGGTTCCACGATGTTGGTCCCTATTCCTGTTTCTTTCTCTCTCACTTTTGTGTTTTTCTATTCTGGAGAAGGGTCACCAGGTCTGGGAAAAAGAAAAAGCAGACACACCCCTTGTCCCCCCCCCAAAAAACAACAACAACAACAACAACAACAACAACAACAACAACAACAACAACAACAACAACAACACAAACAAACAAAAACATTCCATCCCCCTGACTGGTCCCTATACTCTCTTTGTTACAAAGTCAGAAAACAAACAACAACAAAAACTTCTGCCTATCCCTGTTTGTGCTTCTCCCAGAAATATTTCAGAAATAGCGATAAAAATAAAAATAAAATGTAAAAAGCTGAAATTAGCAACAAAAAAAACGTATTTGCCTAATTTTGTTTAAATTGCAGTAATGTGCACAGAAATGACTAAATTAGCTTAACAAACTTGAAATTAGCAAAGAAACAGCGGAATATTGGCTAACATAGAAGAAAGAAGTATAAATTAGCAGAAGGAAGTGGAGATGTCACAAGTTTGGCTGAAAGAAGCAGAAATGAAACAAAAAGTGGAAATAATCAGGAAAAAAAGTGTAATTTGGTCTGAATTCATTCAACCTTTATTTAGGCAGGTTAATCCCATTGAGCCTCGATAACTCATTTACAAGAGAGACCTGTCTACAAACTAAAGAATGATGATAACAGCAACAGTAGATTTTCCTTGAACAATCAAAAATAGACAAACATAAGAGAGAAATACATATTTTTTTAAACAAGTTAAACCAAAGATGTCGAAGTAGCAAAACAGACAGATTACAAGGCAAATGTAGAAAATCAAGAACAGGAACATGTCTGCATCGGTTTTTACCAGGAGTCCAACAGATTCTTAAAACCACTTAGAGAAGTCAAGGTCGAGATCTTCAGGTCTTTTTGTAAGATATTCCAGGAAACAGGAGCAGAGTAGGAGAAGATCCTTTTGTCTAGTTCAGTCCTCACTGAGGGAACACTGCAGGTAATCATGTCCTGAGAGCGCACGCTGTAGCACACGCTAAAACAGCTGAATAGTAGCTAAGTACTTGGGGTCCACTGTCCAGGAAAATGGGAAATGTGGTAAAGAGGTGAAGAAGAGAGTCCAGGCAGGATGGAGTGGATGGAGAAAAGTTTCAGGAGTGATTTGTCACAAAAAGGTGTCAGCAAAGGTCAAAGGAAAAGTTTACAAGACAGTGGTGAGACCAGCTATGTTGTATGGTCTGGAGACAGTGGCATTGACAAAAAGACAGGAGACAGAACTGGAAGTGGCAGAAATGAAGATGCTGAGGTTCTCCTTAGGAGTGACAAGGATGGATAAGATCAGGAATGAGATAATCAGAGGTACAGCACATGTTGAACAACTGGGAGATAAAGTTAGGGAGGCCAGACTGAGATGGTTTGGACATGTCCAGAGGAGGGACAGTGGGTATATTGGTAGAAGGATGTTAGAAATGCAGCTGCCAGGAAAAAGACAAAGAGGAGATATATGGATGCAGTTAGAGAGGACATGAAGGTAGTTGGAGTGAGGACAGAGGATGCAGAGGACAGAGTGAGGTGGAGGAGGATGGCTCGCTGTGGCGACCCCTGAAAAGGGAAAAGCCGAAAGAAGAAGAAGAAGAGTAGAAATAAGCTTAAATGACCAAACATGAGTGGACACAAATGTGCCCGCTAAGGTTGAAAGAAGCAGAAATGTGCACGAAAAATATGAAATTGATGTAAAAATAATAAATTTGCCAAAAACAGCTCCTGCACATCAAAACAGTGAAGTCTAGGCGAGAGAAACTGCAGCCGCCATTTTGTCTACGGGACCGGTAGCGAACAGTAAAGTAGACCACTGGACTTGACAGGGAGCCAGTGGAGAGAAGCTAAGACTGGAGAGAGATGATCTCTCCCAGTAACTCCAGTGAAGACTCTGGCAGCAGCATTTTGAATCAACTGAAGACTTTTTAAAGAAAATTCTTTGCAAACTATAAAATCAAACACAAAAAAGGTGATGCTGAACTTTAACAGATGTTGCAGTTCAAACATTTTGTTTTCCAGGTCACTGAGTGAAATTCAGTCGTGCAGTTCCATCAGTTCTGTTGATCGTGATGTTTGTTGTCTGTTACTTTCTGTTCTTTCAGAGAGAGAAGACGATCAGAAGCATCATGGAGAAGTCCAAACCTGCAGGTGGAGGTGCTGCAGACCGCCCTACACCCGTCTCACCACTGAAACACAGAAGACGTCGAGCATCTGGAAATTTTGTTTCAATATAAAGTTTGAACCTTAATATTTTGGTCTGTTCTTCAGCAGTTCAAGCATTTTAAGAAATACATTGATTTAAAAAGTTTTATTCAAGTTCAGTTAAAAGCAGTTTTGTGCATCACTGAGTGTACATAATAAAAAGTATATAAACATTGTCAACTTTATCTATATAGTACTATGTTCAACTCTTTTTTTTACTAAAAATGTAAGGTTTAAACTTTAGCTTGTAGTGAGATGCACTTTACTGATTTTATTTCATATTTTATTACTTTTCTGAAACATCGTTTCACATTCCTGTCCAAACTGAAGTTCGTTTACCTGATTGGGTCGTCAGAAAGAGCCGCACCTGTTGTAGATTCTTGTTTTGGGGAATAACTGTGTAAATGTGCAGTTCTGAGCTCAAGCTGAATTCAGATTTATTGATTATATATTATTTACTGTATTGTTAGTGGAGCGCTACGTTAGTATTGCTGATGCCGGCAGTTGTCGACGATGGGTGGTTGTTGAAGTGAAACGTTACGTGGTACAAATCCAACGTTTGAGCTGAGCTGCTACAATCTCCACTCCCCATCCAGAAGTACCGGTATGTTGACAGGGTGGGGTGCCCTCCTTGGATAATGGTAGGGGAAACACTGAAAGTGCATCTTCTGCCTCTTGACCCACTGGACTGACGATGCAGTTTTGGAAAGATAACATTGATAACAGACTGGGACAACATCAGACTGCTGTCATGACAGTGGTTGAGATACAGGTAGTCCTCAACTTATGAACGAGTTCCATTCCTACGGACGTTCACATGTCGAAAATCGCCGTAAGTCGGAAAACACACGAGCCGCCACTTATACACGTACATGTACGGTACTGTACAGTTACCAAGCACTTCGCCTATCCTAACACAGTACCCTACATAATTATCAAAAAACACATACAGTACATTTGGAGCCATAATGAAGGAAAAAAATAGTTAGCATGTCTGTTAGCATGTTAGCTCGTTGCATGTCCAAGCTCTGCAGCGTCCAGCTGCTTCACGCGGTCCAAACTGTTTGTAACTGCATGTTAGCTCCATACATTTGGAGCCACAATGAAGGTAAAAAGAGTTAATAACTTACTGGGAGCTGGTGAAGCCGTTTCTCCGCGTTAACATGTTAGCTCCCGGCTGCAGCAGTCCTCTCCGCCGCCCGTCAGCTCCATCTCCCCGGTGGGGCTAGCGTTAGCATGTTAGCTCTGGGTGCCAACAACATCCATGCCGCCAAGCCGTTCGTCCGCATGAGACGTCCACAGAGTTCACCGACCGTTTCCAGCTCATTTATCTGAGCGAAGCAATCTCTGATCGGACAGACGGTCTGTCTAAAGCCGGCTGTCGAAGCTGGAGGTAACTGAAGCTAAACGACAACTGCAGAAAACTGCGTAATCTGTTTCAAAATAATAATACAGTAATAATAATAATTTATTTGTAAAGCCATTTAAAACAACCACAGCTGCAACAAAGTGCTGTACACATGTGAATAATGAATAAATAAGTTTGTTCTCTGATCAGTCTAAAAATTCTGAAACATCCAGACATTGTGTGTGATTTTCCTATATCTGTCACTGTCAGGGAGCTGGGAGATAAGAAGTTAAACTGTGCTGATTTCATCATCACAGGAATAGTCAGTTTATTGATCAAGTCATCTCCGGAGTTTTGTTCTAACGGTTTGATTAGGGGTAAGGAGGGGTAAGGAAGAGATATTCCAGTTCCTGTTGAAACTGGGCGATTGCTTGTGGAAAAGAGCCTGGCCAATTCTGTTTCGCAAGCAATCCTTATCTAAAGGGATAAAAAGAGACAGACTGAGCTCCCAGGGTTTAGAGAGACTACCGGCGATGAAAGTAATTGTCCGTTTGTTTAACGCTCATTCTGCCTTTGGATTGAAACGGCTCTCTCCCAATCCACACTGTCAAATGGTAAGAATCTTTGTTCAAGCGTTAATCATTGTATGAAGTTTTGAGATGAAAGTGTGTCACTTGCTTGCTTCTGGCTTGCTTGCTATTGATTTTCTGTGGTAAAATAAAGGGGATTTGTTTTAAGCAGAAAATAGTGTCCTGTGTGAAGTCTCTTAAAGTTGTAAATTCTTTTGAGGGTTTTTGCCGACCTCTCTCGATCCTGCATAAATAATATTTCATAAAACATTTATGAATATTACTTCATAAAATATTTATAGAATAATATTTCATAAAACATTTTTGGCGTTGTCGGCAGGATTGAAAAGAGAGACTGCATAATGTTCAAAGGAATGTTCAAGAGAAAATCAGCAAAGGGAGATAAGGCACATGAAAAGACTAAAATAGTACCAGGATGGGAAATACCCTGTTATCAGTCTACAGGTAGTCCCCGACTTACGAGCGCTCTGACTTACGAGGTCCCGGACTTACGAGCATGCATCTCATTAAAAAAAATATATATATATATATATATTTTTTTTTTTACTTTTTTTATTTATTTTTTTATAAATGAATACATGTACAGTACTGGACAGTCACCAAGCACTTAGCCTATCCTAACACAGTTTTTAAAGATGAAGGAATAAGTTGAATTGTCTGCCTTTCACATAAAGGGAGCAAGCTCCCTATGGAGCCTGCAGGGAGGAGGGAGACAATTCAACTGACTCCTTCATCTTTAAAAACTGTGTTAGGATAGGCTAAGTGCTTGGTGACTGTACAGTACTGTACATTTATCTATTTATAAATAAAAAACAATAAAAAATAAAAATACTGTATATACTGTATATTTTTAATAAATAGAGAAATGTACAGTACTGTACAGTCACCAAGCACTTAGCCTATCTGATGGGGATTTTAAACCCCTGTTACCTTAATAAAAACCACACAAAGATAAACAAGAGAACAGTGTTAAATCAGACAAACAACTTTGCAAAGGGGAAGGGCTTTTAATGTCTTTTGAAACTTAGTTTGGTCTCAAATACATTGTCCTGCACAATTCCAAATTGTACTGGACATGACAAGCTATTTAAACAAGAAGCAGGTGGAGTTTGACAAGCTCTGACGTCTTACAGATAAAACAAACAAGTCATGGTTCTGATCAAACAAGAACATCTAGTCCAAACATTTGTCAAGGCTAGAAGACTGTCTTTTCTGTATCAAGAGAAAAGCAAACAACATGTTTGTACTATCAAATATAAGTGTTTAAAGGGAACAGAGAATATTTGATATAAGTGAGCTGGGTTATAATTATTGGGTCAGAGTAATTAGTTTTAGATGATAAATATTGAACATCTCCATCATTTCATCCTCTTTATCATATATAAACTGATCATTATCAATCAGGTGAGCGGTGCGGAAAACAACCCCTGAGGCCGAATTTCTAATTTAGAGGCAAAAACTCACACCACCGTCCCGTGCCTCCACAGTAACGCCCTGAACATGCAGAATCACCTTTTTAGGATGGTTTGAGAGATTATAAAGTTTTGGAGAACTCTGTTGATTGTCATATTTCATGACTTATTTCAATGTTTGAGAGAAATAAAGATTTTGAGGAGAATTTTGCAATGAGTATGGTCTCACTTTATGTCAAAAGTTTTAAAAGGAATAATATATTTAGCAGGGATTAGTCTATTTACCCACAAAAACTAAGCTTTTTCCAAAGAAATAGAACTTTTGAGAAGAAACATATATATATAAAAAGAACTAATCTATTTGTGTTAAACAAATAAAAGAAATAAGCTATTTAATTTGTTTTAAAATAAAAAGAACCAATCTAATATGTTTTAACCAAAGAACCAATCTAATTTGTTTTAACCAATTAAATGGAACTTATACACTTTCAAAGATGTGGGAAATAATTCTCAAACACACAACAAAATAGCCCTTTATGGGCACAAAAATAAAATAAGTTTGAAACTTCTTTGATATCAACTATTGCCCAGGAAAGTAAAAACAACCGGTTTGAACTTAAAAAAATGAGGGGAAAGTTCTTTGTGTGTGGAATAAGTGCAGTTTTTCATTGTTGGGCACAAGTCCATTTCATCTGGGGGGGGTTCTTTGTGTATGGAATAAGTCCAGTTTTTCATGCGGGAAAGCTTTTGCTTACGAGATCAGTCCAGTTCTGCTTGGGGAAAAGCTTATGTCTGTGGAATAAGTTCATTTCATTCTGGGGGGGAGAAGAGTTTTTTTTTTCTTCTGGGGGGGAGCTTTTGTTCAAGTCTTTTTCTTCTTGGGTTGTAGTCAAAGTTCATTTTTTTTTCTTTGGGGAGAGCTTTTTGTGCGCCTTGTGGGTGGAGGGCATCAGGCAGTTTGATGGCTTCAGTCTTGTCCAGCTGTCTGTTGTTTAGTCTATTCAGGCATAAATTGCGGGCACAGTAGCAGGTCGCAAACCTGAATTGTGTGTGGCATAGTGTAGTCAAGCCACATGTCTTGACAAAGTGGAGAGCTTTGCTCTGACCAGATCCATCTCAAAATCTGGCTCAGCGATTGTTTCAAACTTCCTTTTCAGGGGAGCACCAGTCACTCAGATGTAACAGAGGCTGCTTTTTCTCTCGAGAAGATGACGCGTCCTTTCCACCACCTGTTGGGGTCCCGTTCACCCTCGTTTTCAGCCGTCCCTAGCAGGACCTCGAGTCAAGGCGGGATTCACTGGCATCTCTGGCAACTCCCCCTGAAGGAGTTCCGGAAACCTGTAGTCTTTTTAGAGGAGAACTGGACACCAAAAAACTTGCAAATTGTCAAATAAAACTAAGGCCTTTTGATCCCATGAGCCATTTGTGGTCTGGGGAAGGTCAAACTGTGGTAACTTAAACTAAATTCTGTAATTGGCTATAATAATAATCGTTTCTTTAAACTTAAAATAAAATTCCATTCTTATTATCTAAAACATTTGTATTTAATGGCAAAAAACAACACAACAACAAATGATTTCATTCTTCAGTGAAAATGAGTAATCACTCACTTTGATTTGAGGTTAGTTTTCAATTAGTAAGTTATTCTTAATTAGCATGATCATCAAAGTGAGTAGCAGGAGACGGAGACGTTTTATACTCACCTAAAATACTTTACCTTTTTCATAGTCTGTAGAAAAAGTCTAAACATACATGCAGACATAGACAGCCATATACGTACAGACAGACATACAGCCGTATAGACAGACATACAGCCATAAACATATATATATAGACATACAGCGCTGTAGTAATAAAGAATTTACTATACAAACATTTGGTTCATGTTCTCAAAATAAGTCCAGTCTATAGTCAGAGTCAGTCGTGTTTTTAAAAATATAGAACCACCACATTTCAAAATCAACCTTTCAAATCAACCCTTTGAATAGATCCAAAACTCCAGGGCGTCCCCCATCTTTTTCTCTTTGGATCTGTTAAAAATAAATACCTGTTTATCAAATGACATATACAGTACCTGTTTATTAAACAACATATATAAAAGCAATGTGGTTTGTAGGTTTATCTGATTTATCCTACAGTACAACGTGCTTCTTAAATGATCCTTTAAATGGCTATGCTGTTGAATATAAAAATCTAAAAAGTTATTTTTTGTATAACTGATCATCTAATCAATGAATGAGCTGTTTCCTTTTATGAGCCTTCATTAATGTTATTAGTGATATATTCTTTATTATTATTAGTTATTTCTAGGAACACCTCCTAATATTCCCTTATTGCATTATTATATATCGCCACTGAGTGTCAGGCAGGCTCCCTCACTCAGTCTTTAAGTCTTGATTAAAAACCCACTTTTATTCTTCCAAACTTTAACATGATGTGAGTTGTTTTGATCCTCTCTGTAATATACACTGTTCACTATATTAGCTAGTTTCTGTTGCTTTTTCTATATAATTTGTTTTCGTTTTTGTTTTGTTTTTCCTCTCGTTTCACTGTCTGCTTGGCTTGTTTCTATCGTACAGAACCTTGGTTGGCCCGCGTCAGCCTAAGTGCTCTATAAATAAAGTGGTATGGTATAAATAATCTAAGATTTAAAGCATAAAGCTATAAAAATTGTTCTAAAAATCTCTTAATCAATTCCTTTGTGGAAAACCAGACCAACCAAAATGCATTCCCGTCAAGGATAATCTGCTATCCTTCCTTCAGCTCCACAAAACATTGAATGTCTGTGGAGACACAATTTTAATCTGCAAAAAACAAAAAATATAAATATTTACTTGTTTCAGGGTTATGAGCTGGGATTATCTCTGTTTCATCACGGAGTTACAGGAAACGGAAAAATAAGTCGTCAGACCCACATAGTACAATATAAACTACAAATTCTGTGGCCTTGCTTGTCTAGCAAGCCATATCATGAGAATGTGTTTCATTAAATAAAATTAATCATAGCAGACTGCAGTTTTGAAACACGATACCAGGATCATTGACAGATCTTCACAGATCCATACGGGGGCATGACCTTCAGCTGGACAGTTGGCGTGGGTGACTTCAGGACCTGTTCTCATTTTCTTGTTGGAGAATGTGCTCAGACCACTCTTGTCAGAGCATCCAGTGACCGCATATTCTGGTCATGTGTGTTTGATGACCTTTGATGACCTTTTTGACAAAATCTTTGCCTTTGCTTTGCTGACAGTCTCTCATCTTAACTTTGTGGACAGTCTTTGTGGACAGTCTTTGTGGACAGTCTTTGTGGACAGTCTTTGTGGACAGTCTTTTGCTTGGATAAAAGTCCAGCGCCCTCGTTCAGTGCCATAGTTTTTTAAACCCCTCGAATGTTTATTTTGAGCAGGGTAGCCTGGGAGTCCAGCCTTGGTGTTCTCGGTGAAGTCAGTGAGCCAGTTCCGGACATGCCCTAAATATTGAATCTGATCCGATCCAATCAATAACCACAGTAGTTTGTGATTCAAAAATTCAGACGCTGCATGTGTTCTTTGACATGACCCTATCTTAATATATGTACTAACTATGTGTTCTGCAAAGTGTCGTGAGGTCCTTCAGACTTACGTTTTCCTGCTTCCACAAACATCGCGAGGCTGCTTCTAAAATAAATAAAAAATGAGAAAATAGAAAAATGTAAAAATCCTTAACAAACCAGGTTCAAAGTAATCATGTTATTTCTATAAGCAATTACCTTGAATAGAGCCACCTCTGCAAGTCTGGTTTGCACAATGGAATTTTAAAATGTTCATTTACATAAAAGTGAATTTTCAACAGAGGCATCCTTTTAATCTGATCTGCATAACAGATCTAAAATCATTAATTTACGTATGAGTAAAATTGTCAATTTAACCTGAAACTAGAAATTTTACCACTTGTCAGTGGTTTACTTATCAAAAGTTAAAGCATGGGCTCTGTTTTAATCTTCCATATTATTATTACTGTATACACAGCCCCAATCTGTTTGAATAAAAACAACCCTTCTTACTGCTGTCAAAGATTATGCATTGTATGGTCAAATGATATGTTATTCTAATTCCCGTTCAAATATACCAGACCTCTTTTTGCCTCTAATGGTCATAATTTATGCGAAACAACACCAAAATTAGGTTTTTAGCAGTGAAATGTGTCTTTCACTCCTGGCGAGTTGGCTGGATTCTTGTGCGTATTTAACCTACTTGCTGAAAAGATACTTCTAATAAAGCATTTTTATTATTAATCATTTCAGTCACATTATATAACTCTTAAAAGGAAACAGCTCTTATAATCTACTTAACTGTGAAATAGCTTTTTAAAATCGATAAAACATTTTCAATGTATGCAAAAATCGTTTTAAAATGATGAATTTAAACTGAGCGTTTCAACTTACGATCTAGTCAAGTTTCCATTTGACAAGAATACTTTTTTATTCTTTATAAGTGTCAAAGTTTTATCAATTTAGTTAAACCTTTAAAAGACAGAATTTACTGGCAAGTCTAAAAATAAATTTCTGCTAAATTTTTCTATCCTAAAATGCCTAAACTTAATTTTGATCTGATTATGGTTGTTAATTTAAATTAATAAGCTTATTATAAAAGTTTAAATAGTCAATAATTGTAATTCAATGTAGTATACCGGTAATACTTTCTCTACTTCCCATTTGTTTCGCATTAAATCCAAATATATTTCGTGTTTTATCAACATCCTATGCGACTGCTATAAAAACATCCACTTCCTCTCAACTTCACCTCGCAGTAACAGACTCTAGTCAGAATCTGAAAACATGAACTGAACCTCTCTGGATGACCAAGATAAAACTGTCTTTGTTTCATGAATGTTACTTTTCTGTTCCCCTCAGATAATCACAGGTGACTGTGAGCATAGTTGCCAAGTCCGCTCATTATAAGCTACTCTGGGCCTTTTATTTTCTGTAGTCGCTTATTGTGTTTACTTGGGCTTACTTTGAACGTAAAGTCGCTTATTTGGGCTTGTTATTCATTTCACTCTATTCTTCGTCTAGTGACAAGACCACGCTAAAATTAGCTCCAATAAGTGGGGAAATATGGGGAAATAATATAATTAAAAAATGGGAGAAAAGGGTGCACACTTAGCATGGTTAGCTGTCCAATTTTTAGTTTATTTTTACTAAGTTGTACGCAGCTTTCATGAATTTCTTTAATGTTGTGATTGCCAATTGTTGTCATCACTCTTCGTTTAAAATTCAGATCTCAAATGAGTCCCAGAGGTTTAATGGGATTAATCTGTTTAAATATGCAAAGTGTATCTTTATTTTTTAGAGTGGCTACGTTTTTCAAAGTGTTAAGCATAATTTTTGCCGTTTGTATGCAACGTCATAATAAATGTATGTGTATACTGGTTAAAAACGGTCATAGTTTTACACAATGGGGTGGGTTGCCAGTTGGGCTCGTTTTGGGCTTGTTTTGGGCTGGTCGCTTGCTTCTGTCGCGAGATCTGGCAACACTGTATCAAAGTTCTCATGACAACAAGGCCTCCTGAATTCTTGCCTCGTCATCATTCAGCCTTTTCGACAGAACTATTTCGATAAAAATTGGTAAGCGAATTCTCAGTTTCTTTTTGCAGAGAAAACACAATTTAGAAACGTTTAGTTTCACAGTACAACGGCATTTGCACTGTTTTCGGACGGACGAAGCTTTTAGCTGGCGGCTCCGTTAGCATTAGCTTAGCTTTCATTTCCGATAAAAAACGTAATTTTTGGATTATGTAAAATCGGATCTTTCGCCGTTAGATTTTCATGATAAAAACGGATCTGTCCGCTTGGTTCAGCGAAACAATTTGGAGTCTTTCTCGCTAAAATTTTATTAAATCGGACCGCTGGTGTGGGCGCCAGGCCCACTGTTAAAACGTCCTAATTTAACGTTGTTAAGCCTTTAAAACCTAAAGTATTTGGATTAGAATTTTATAAACAAGATTGATCAAATACTAGAGTCTTTGTGTAGCATTCTGCTACATTCATGATTTAAAAAAAGTATTTAAATATTTATTTTATATTTAACCATAAGTTTGTAGGTCCTGTACATCAGAGATGATTATGTAACCTTTCATAATTTTTCTTAATATCAGGAAAAATACAATGGGAAATGTTTGCAATCAATCCTCTCTCAGTCACGTTTTAAATGGAATGCTGAAGTAAGAAAGTAATAATTTGTATATGTGTGTCCTCAGATCCACCGAGAATTCTTCAAGCAAGTCAACCAAATTTCTTGGTTTGTAAAATTATTTAAATAAAAATCTACTTCTCAACATCAACTTTAGTTCTCGTGCCATATTTATGTTTATTTTTATTTTATTTATGTATGTTTCATCAGTACCGCCTCTCTGTTAGCACAGTACTTTTCTTGTAAGTAAATACAGTATAAATTTTCACACAGACGGGGAAGGAGGGGGTGGGG
>JBBPBX010005004.1:0-34345 GCA_038048925.1 Garcialebias charrua
TGACTTCTTTATGCCTGATATATGATGTTTTCCTGCTAGGTGAGCATTACTGGAGATTTGTAAAGTCATATGTGTTCTAATTTTATGTACTAAGTCGTCGCTAAGGCAGTAATGTTGTTTAGAAACCAAACTCCTGTTTTACTGTGGGTATTGTGTTAAAATTACTGTCAAGTTGTCGTGTTAAGTGAAATATTTAATATTCAGCTATGTTCATAAGGTGGTTATTATTTTATGGAGTTATATGCTTGTTAAAGAATGTTAACTGCTGTTTTAAAATGGAGCTCACTGCTCCAACTGCCGTTGCTATGGCAACTCCTGGGCTTTGGAGATCAGAACCGTTGGAGAGCAGAGACCTGCTAGTCTCTGCCATCCTTCTGCATATCACCTGACTTCTTTATGCCTGATATATGATGTTTTCCTGCTAGTGCATCATTGTGGCCAATATTGGAGAAAGGAACTCTGAGAAGGTGCTTCTGAGTCCTGTGCCTGTGGAGAAAGAGAGAGAGAGAGGCTGCTGAGTTGTTCGTGTCGGACACTGCCTGCCATCGTCATTCTGGGCCACCATCCCAGCCAGGACAACCTCTTTCATCTGTCTGTTCGTACGCATCAGACACACACACTCAAATATAGAGCTCTATATGAACAATTATTTTTGTTTTGTTTTGCTGGCCAGCTTCTAATAATTTTATTTTTCTATCAAGAGAGGACTTGCTACTGAGACAAATATAATTTGTCCCACACAGTTCAGAAGTGTGTTTAAATGAAACGAGCACAATGAATATGTTTCACTCATGTTTGGAGTGAATGTTTTATTTATTTATTTATTTATTGTTGTTGTTGGTTTATTTATTTATTTATTTATTTATTAGAAAACTGTATGACCGAGTTGAGACAAAGTTGGATGTGTTTCAGTCCAGTAATCTTGCAATAAACATAACTGGCTGATAGTAAACTGCTATCTGAACCATAGTAACTCCTATATTATTTGGTTACAAAAATTGGCGCCCGAACAGGGACTTGAAAGGCATTCATCTTGTCTCTAATATTGTTGAACAAATCATATTTTCCCAGGTTAACATCTGAGTAAAAAAAAAATATATTTTTAAAATATGGAGCTTTGTGAAATATATGGTTTTGACCCTGAGTGCACTGTAATTCTTAAAGGTGTCCCAGCTACAACTAAACTGGATGATGTAAAACGGGTCTTTTTAGCGCTTGATGATGTTATCAAAGTGCAATTCATTGACAGTCTCTCTGATTCCATTTTGTGCCAGTTTTGTGAAGGTATTACTCCTCTGTTGTTGGACTGTGAGTACTCAGTTGTTGATTCATTATGGGAGGTTGTACAGATTGATGATTACTGCTCCCCTAAATGTGGAAATGAGTCATTCAGTCAGGAAGTAGTACCTCTTGCACATGCCATTGGTAACATGACAATGAGTTTTCAGGAACAAGTTTACCAGTTGGCCCTAACATACAACATGAACCCTGCTACAATAAGCCAGGTAGCTGCAAGTCGCATTTATGGAAAACATGATGAAAGAAAACCTGTATCATCAACTCCAGCATCTGCACTCAAAACCCAACCCGTTACCCATTTAAGACCAGCTGTCACAGATGATGAGAACCATACCTCAAATCGTACACAGGCAGCAAATGAGACTGTATTAATCAACCCTCTGCCTGCTGATGTCCAAAAGGTTATAGTAGAACATATTGTAAAACATGACTCACCAGTGCACCAGCCTCTTTCAAGAGAGCTAAGGCTTTTCTCTGGCAACTCTCCAAAACCTCAGACAGAAGTAGATTTCAGCATATGGCGGCTTCGAGCTAAGCAAGTGATAAACGACATTAGCCTGTCGGAAGGGCAGCAGCGCCATATAATACTCGATAGCTTACTTACCCCCGCTTTAAATGTGGCTCTTTTCATTGGAGCTCAAGCCACTCCAAGTGCTTATCTTCAAGAATTAGAGAAAGCATATGGTAATGTTACAGGAGGGGAAGAGCTGTACATTCAATTTCTAGAGACACATCAGAACAGTGGGGAGAAGGCATCTGACTACCTCCGTCGACTTCAAACTCTGCTGCAGGAAGTTGTAGAAAGCAACGGTGTGGCTAAACAAGACTTTGACTCTCAGTTATTAAAGCAGTTCCTTCGAGGCTGTTGGGATGATTCCTTAATAACTACACTGCGTCTGAAAGAGTCAGCTCATAGCCCACATACCATTTTGACGTTTTCAGAACTACTGTTCAAAATAAGAACATATGAAAAAGAGACCCATTTAAAGGAAATGAGGAGAAAGCGACATATGGGGGCAAGCTCAACCAAAATCCATACCAGGACTCATTTCACTAGTGACGCTTCAGAGCCCTCTAGCTACGCTCTCCCTCTAGGACCAGATGTCTATTCTAGAGAACAACTGGAAGAGAAGATCAGGCAGTTGGAAGCTGAACTTCAGAGAAACATGCCTGTTAAGCACTCTCATCCTTCCAAAGAAGAGAAACCAACACGGAAGCTTCACCAAAGAACTAAAGGCAGTCCTGCAACTTCAGCAGCAAATCTCACAAAAGTTGGAAAGTTTTGTTATAACTGTGGAGATGACGCTCATTTGTTGCCACAATGCACCAATCCAACCAATGCTGTCCTGGTGCAACAGAAACTGTGTGAGAGACATCAAACCAGGCAGAATCAATTCACACAAAACCCACAACACAAAACCTCTTTGCCCAACTTGGCTTTAAACAAGTAAGGGTTCCTGCTATGGAACAGGCAGGGGCCCAAAGTCAGACTAGTTCCCTTGTTTTGAATCAGAATATTACCGAGCCATCCCATGCAACAAAACTCCCTCAGATCCCCGTTGGACTGGTGGGGAAACCGTGTGACAGTGAAGCGTGGTTGGATGGAGCTCAGTGCAAATGTATTATTGACACTGGGTCACAGGTGACCATAATATCTCAGTCATTTTACTCGCATTACCTTTCCCACAGACAGTTATTCTCTATTAAAGGGGCACTCGAAATTGAAGGAGCAGCGGGGCAAAAGGTCCCTTATGTGGGATATGTAGAGGTGGAGGTTCAGTTTCCAAAAGATGCATGTGGAATGGGCCAAGGCTATCACATCTTAGCTTTAGTCAGTCCAGACCAGGCCTACAACAATGAGTACCCTCTTCTTGTTGGTACAAATGTCTTGCGTCTAATGACACGTGATTTGAAAAAGATGGGTGGGGAAAATTTTTTAGAAACTTTGCCCATTCAGGCCAATTGGGTAATGGCTTATGCCGAGTGTCATGAGTTGACACATTCTCAAACAAAGAGTGCAAAAGTTCTCCGTGTCACACTCAGCAGCAAAGTACCTGTACACCTAAAGAGTGGTGAGTTATACACTTTAAATGGTATCTGCCATTCTAAGCAGGGAAATGGTGTGTTTCAAGCTCTTATAGGTGGTGCAGAGGAAGCCCCTATGCCAGGAGGCTTAATAGTTTATGATCAGATTGTGGAGGTAAAGTCTGAATCCCACAATAAGTTCCGCCTAGCTGTTAAAAACATTTCAGAACGTGACATAACTTTGTATCCAAAAACTCTCATTGCTGAGTGCTCTCCCATTGACTGGGCTGTGCCTATCACATCTAGCAGACCAGACATTTCGTCAGATGCTGAGGTTCCCCAAGCACATTCCTTTTTGGTAGCTAGTGATGCAAAAGTAGCACCAACAACTGAAACTCTCAATCTTGACTTTGGTGACAGCCCTATATCACCCCATTTAAAAGAACACATACAACGTAGAGTCAACACTGAAGTTGCTAGTGCTTTTTCTAGACATGATCTAGATGTTGGTAGCGTTGCAGGTGTCTCTCACCATATTGAACTAGAACATCATGTGCCGTTCAAAGAGAGGACAAGACGTGTCTCACCTGCAGACTTCAATGACTTAAAACGGCATCTTCAAGATCTTCTGACTACAGGTGTAATAGAAGAATCTCATAGTCCCTATGCCTCTCCAGTTGTTCTAGTCCGCAAAAAGAATGGAGAGTTGCGAATGGTGGTGGATTATCGCAGACTGAACAATTTAACTAAGAAAGACGCCTACCCATTACCTCGCATAGAGGAGACATTTTCCCTATTGTCAGGTTCAAAGTGGTTCACTGTGCTGGATCTTAAGAGTGGGTATTATCAGCTGGATGTTGAACCTGCAGATCGACCAAAGACAGCGTTTACTACGCCCTTTGGTACCTGGCAGTTCCGCAGAATGCCACAAGGTTTAACTAACGCCCCAGCCACATTTCAACGAACTATGGAGAAAGTGATGGAAGGAATTAACCTCCAAGAGGTTGTTGCCTTCTTAGATGATCTTATCATATTCTCAAGTTCGGTTGAAGAACATGAGGAGAGACTAATGAAGGTCCTCCAACGCATTGCAGATTTTGGTCTCAAACTGTCCCTTTCTAAATGCAAATTCTTTCAGACTTCGGTGAAGTATTTGGGGCATGTGATATCTGCACAGGGGATAGAACCTGATCCAGAAAAGGTAGCTGCTGTAAAAGAATGGCCTCGACCTCAAACAGTTAAGGAGCTGCGGTCATTCTTAGGTTTCACCGGCTATTACAGACGCTTTGTTAGAGATTATGCCAAAGTGGTTAGACCTCTGAATGATTTGTTGAAAGGAGACTGGAGCCCTAGGCATAAAAATTCTAGCCACTGGCCCCGTAAACAGTCACATCCACTTGGGGACAGATGGACCCCTATGTGTCAAACTGCATTTGAGCTCATCATTGAAAAGCTAACATCAGCTCCTGTGCTTGCTTTTTCCAACTGGCAGCTCCCCTATCTGCTTCATACAGATGCTAGCATGACAGGTTTAGGCGCAGCCCTTTATCAGGTTCAGGACGGTCAGACCAGAGTGATAGCTTATGCAAGTCGTGGTCTCTCTAAGAGTGAAGGAAATTATCCTGTGCACAAGTTAGAGTTTCTCGCACTTAAATGGGCAGTCAGTGAAAAGTTCCATGACTATTTGTATGGGGCTAGTTTCAAAGTACTGACAGATAATAATCCTCTAACGTACGTGTTGACCAGTGCTAAGCTTGATGCCACAAGCCATAGGTGGCTTGCAGCACTGTCATTGTACAACTTTGACATTCATTACAAGTCTGGTCAACAAAATGTTGATGCTGACGGGCTCTCCAGGAGGCCTCACGAGCCACCTCAAGATGATGATGAGTCTCAAGAAATAGACAGGAGAATCACTACCCTATTGGATCGTGCCAGCCCATCCTCTGATGAGTTTAAAGTTTTGGATAGAGAAGTAGTGAACAGTTTGTTCATGTGCCTTGGTGTGACCGATGTTGCAGATGCAGAGGATAGGCAGGGAATGGATAGTGAGATACCTGCAGTTGAGACACTCTTGTGTGATGAAGGTGCTGTCCCAGAGGATCTGGAAGACCCAGTCTTAGAGCCAGGTCTTTCTGCATTGCCTGAAATGTCTAGAGAGGACTGGTATCATTTACAGAGAAAAGATCATTCTTTGGCTAGAGTTATCCATCTTCTAGAAAATGAGCCTGATACTATGACACTAAACATGGTTGAAGAGTCAGAAGTATCTTTACTTCTGCGTGAGAGGTCAAAATTAGTTTTGATAGAAGGTGTACTACACCGTAAAATTTGCAACCAAAAAGGTGGAACTTTTAATCAGCTTGTGCTGCCTAGCAGCCACAGAGAAAGAGCTTTTGAAGGTGTCCATACAGAGACAGGGCACATGGGCATAGACAGAACTCTTGAGCTTGCTAGAGCAAGGTTTTTCTGGCCAAAAATGGCTAAGTATATTGAGGCAAAGTGTAAAACCTGTGAAAGGTGTGTGAGAAGAAAGGCAAGGGTACAGAGAGCATCTAAATTAGTGAACATCAAAGTCAGTGGTCCTCTTGAACTTGTTTGCATGGATTTTTTATCTTTAGAACCTGACTCCAGAGACACTCGAAATATTTTGGTGATAACAGATCATTATACCAAATATGCCCAGGCATATCCAACCAGAGATCAGACTGCAAAAACTGTTGCTGCTGTGTTGTGGGAGAACTTCATCAGTCACTATGGTTTTCCCCGGCGGCTGCATAGTGATCAGGGAGCCTGCTTTGAGTCTGAAGTTGTGGCTGAACTCTGCAAATTTGCCGGAATATCCAAATCTCGAACTACACCTTACCATCCTAGAGGTAATCCAGTAGAAAGATTTAACAGAACTCTGCTCGATCTCTTGGGGACATTGGAGGACAAAAAGAAAGAAGAATGGAGAAAATTTGTTAGGCCTCTGGTGCATGCCTATAATTGTACCAGGAATGATGTGACTGGGGAAGCTCCTTTTCTTTTAATGTTTGGCAGAGAACCACGTCTCCCCATTGACATTTGTTTTGGCATCAGCCCTCAAGGTTACAACCACAAAACACATTCACAGTATGTGAGAGACCTAAAGAAAAGACTTAAACATGCTTATGAGTTGGCCTCCAAAAATGCAGAGAAGAGAATGTTGCTGAACAAAAGGCGCTGGGATGCCAAAGTGACTGCCATGCCTTTGGAAGTAGGTGACAGAGTTCTTATAAGGAATCTAAGTCTAAGAAAGAAACACAAGATTTCTGACAAGTGGGAACCCATTGTTCATATTGTTGTCAAACAGCCTGACGAAAGTATCCCAGTCTATGTTGTCACGCCAGAGGATGGAGAGGGCAGAGAGAGAGTTTTGCATCGAGACATGCTTCTCCCCTGCGGATTCCTACCAGCAATTTGGAAATCAGATGTTGGAGATGGAGTGACCTCTAATCCCCTGCTGCAATCTTCAGCGACAAATGATGAGGAGGACCATGTGACCCACATATCTAATGTGGTAGAGAATACAGATCAGGAACCACAGGGGAAGGTCACAGGAACTTCTTTGGAGAGCATGTCACAGTCACAAAATACCCTGAATCCCAATGCTTCTGAGTTCATTTCAGAGCAAACAGATTTGGCAGAGTCGGTGGCTGAATTTAGTCCAGTTTTACCATATTCAAGACCCCAAAGAAGGCGAGTTCAACCAGCCTACCTCAGTGACTACCAGGTTGACTCTAAAGTTCATTATCAACAACCCAGCTTATGTTTACCGACACAGCAGACGCTGGTTTGTAATTTTTTAGTGTCCTTGCAACAACAACTTGCAGAGTTAGTTCAGTCCCTGACCACTGGTAGTGACGAGGACGTCACATTTTAAGTAGGGGAGGATGTAACCCAGCTGGATTTTATTTGTTTATTCTGTGTTATTTGCTTTTCTGTATTGTTTTTACTTTATGGGTAGTGTCTCTTTAAGAGCAAAGTACGACATTACTTTACGGCAGCATTCCAACTGCCGTTGCTATGGCAACTCCTGGGCTTTGGAGATCAGAACCGTTGGAGAGCAGAGACCTGCTAGTCTCTGCCATCCTTCTGCATATCACCTGACTTCTTTATGCCTGATATATGATGTTTTCCTGCTAGGTGAGCATTACTGGAGATTTGTAAAGTCATATGTGTTCTAATTTTATGTACTAAGTCGTCGCTAAGGCAGTAATGTTGTTTAGAAACCAAACTCCTGTTTTACTGTGGGTATTGTGTTAAAATTACTGTCAAGTTGTCGTGTTAAGTGAAATATTTAATATTCAGCTATGTTCATAAGGTGGTTATTATTTTATGGAGTTATATGCTTGTTAAAGAATGTTAACTGCTGTTTTAAAATGGAGCTCACTGCTCCAACTGCCGTTGCTATGGCAACTCCTGGGCTTTGGAGATCAGAACCGTTGGAGAGCAGAGACCTGCTAGTCTCTGCCATCCTTCTGCATATCACCTGACTTCTTTATGCCTGATATATGATGTTTTCCTGCTAGTGCATCATTGTGGCCAATATTGGAGAAAGGAACTCTGAGAAGGTGCTTCTGAGTCCTGTGCCTGTGGAGAAAGAGAGAGAGAGAGGCTGCTGAGTTGTTCGTGTCGGACACTGCCTGCCATCGTCATTCTGGGCCACCATCCCAGCCAGGACAACCTCTTTCATCTGTCTGTTCGTACGCATCAGACACACACACTCAAATATAGAGCTCTATATGAACAATTATTTTTGTTTTGTTTTGCTGGCCAGCTTCTAATAATTTTATTTTTCTATCAAGAGAGGACTTGCTACTGAGACAAATATAATTTGTCCCACACAGTTCAGAAGTGTGTTTAAATGAAACGAGCACAATGAATATGTTTCACTCATGTTTGGAGTGAAGGTTTTATTTATTTATTTATTTATTGTTGTTGTTGGTTTATTTATTTATTTATTTATTTATTAGAAAACTGTATGACCGAGTTGAGACAAAGTTGGATGTGTTTCAGTCCAGTAATCTTGCAATAAACATAACTGGCTGATAGTAAACTGCTATCTGAACCATAGTAACTCCTATTATTTGGTTACAATTGCAGCTCTTAAGCAAAAACAATAAAGTTAGTTTTAGCAGCTGCGTCTAAAAGCAGAGATTCATTGTTCATGGATGTAACATTTAAAATGCTAGATTTCTTTTTAAACATGTTGTTATTAGTTATATTATTATATATACACTTGAAACATGGTTTTGATTGAGATGGCATGCACTTCTGTACATCAGTGTCTTGGAGCTGAAGTGTTTTAAGTGTAGATCAGTGGGAACACAGCTACTTTCTGTGTGAAGAGGGAACCTGAGGGAGACTGGGACTGTAAGGTTGTGTCAGGGGAGAGCGTGACCGACAACACCTGGCCACAGTCTGGTTGTGTGTAGAATGACTGTTGTTGTGAAGAAGAGGAAAAAAATAATAAAACTGAGAAGAAAAAATGGTGGAAGCTGAAGAAGAAAGAATGTTATGAGGAGTTCAGAGAGGAGCTGTTAAAGGATCTGTGTGGTACAAATAAAAGAGCTTCCAAATAACTGGGCTACTACAGCAACATGAGTTCAAGAGACAAGTAGGAAGGTACTGTGTCATCAGGACAGAGAATGGATGAGAAGGAAACCTGGTGGGGGGAGCATGGTGGTGCAGTTGTCAGAGCTGCTGCCTCTCAGCGAGCAGGTCCCTGGTTCAAATCCTAGCCGGGGGCCTTTCTGGGTGGAGTTTACATGTTCTCTTTGTGCATGTGTGAGTTTTCTCCAGGTACTTCAGTTTCCTCCCACAGACCAAAAACATGCATGTTAGACTGATGGTAACTCTGAATTGTCCCTAGGTGTGAGTGAGAGAGTGAATGGTTGTTTGTCTCATTTGTCTCTATGTGTCTCTGTGATGGACTGGAGACATGTCCAGGTGTCCCCCGCCTCTCACACAGTGACTGCTGGACAAGGGCACCAGTGACTCCCTCAACGGGAAATGGAAGAAGCGAGTAAAGATGATGGACGGATGGATGGAGTTTAACAGCTTCAGGAGCTCCTCCTCAGTCACTTAATGTTCCTCAACCTCCTTCCTGAGGGGAGCGGGGTAAAAAGTGTTTATGCTGGGTGAGTGGGGTCCTTCATGATGCAGGTGGCTCTCTTCCTGCATCTGGAGGTGTAGACGTCTGTGATGGTGTGGAGACTGATTTCAACATTCTTCTGTGCAGCCTTCACCACTCTCTGCAGAGCTTTTCTTTCTGCAGCTGTGCAGCCTCCATGCCACACGTTGATGCTGGAGCACAGGATGCTCTCCACTGCACATCTTGATCAGACTGGAGGTGTTGTTGCTCCAGCTGAGGTTATCGTTCAGGTCTACGCCCAAGTACTTGTAGCTGGAGACCACTTCCACTGCAGATCCTCTTATGTTTGGGGGGTTGTAGTATGTTTATTCCTCCTGAAGTCCACAATCATCTCCTTTGTCTTTGTCACATTAATGTGGAGTTTATTCTTCCTGCACCAGCTCTCCAGGTTTTCCACCCAGGGATTAAAACCGATAGATAGAGTTCCACTCAGGTCCAAATAATCCGAGCCGACCTGGCTCCAGCCTGCAGCCATCATCTCCAAACCCCACCCGATCCGACAAATTAAAAGTAATTACAGGTCTGAACGCAAGCTTTGACTGTTTATACCACCAACTAACGGTTAACAGATGCACGCGGCTGAGTAAAGGGGGCAGAAGATCGGAGCAGAGGAGCTCTCAAAGTGCATTAAATGCTTCACTGCTTCTGCCTGCATTGGACCCTGCTCTGACATGTTGGATATTTTGTGATCTCACCTGTTTGGGTCGTCTGTCATGTTCGTCCCCTGAGTGCAGCGGCTGAATGAACGTCCATTTGGGCTGATGGATTGCTGGCAGTAGTCCATCTGAAGCTTAACTGAGCTTTTTACCTTTTTCAACTGACCGGTTTGTGCGTGGTCAAATGCGGCTGGTGATAGTATGGCAAGCCATGTTAGCATATAATTGGATCGTCGGCCGCACGCGACCCTGACACAATAAAGAGCCTGACCCGGCCCGGTCAGAATCCGGGGCGGGCGGGTCCAGGCTCTGATTTCAGGTTAGAAATGACAGCTCTACCGATTGATGCAGGAATACAGATAGTAGACAGGAGCGTGGGTGGGGTGAAGTGTCTGGGTGTCCTCCCCCAGAAAATGTTGAATAAAGTAGATGTTATTTCCTGCATTTTGGTGTATTTTAGCAAGCTGTTGAACATCTACGTTTACCTGCATTTGTAAACGCTTGATTAAATTACTATTTTAGAGATCAGAAACAGGTTGTATATGAATAGAGCAGCTACGTCTAACCCCTCTCCCCTCACTTCAAGGTTCTGAGCTGAACTTTTCTCTGCTGAATTCAGTCCTGAGTGTTGTTTGATTGATTGATTTGATTGATTTGATAGGGACAGACACACATCGACATAGACAAACTGAGTAAAACAGCAGTCCCATGTTAGCATCATAATAGAGCTCCTGATTGTTGCTCCTGGTCCAGTTTCAATTGCCACTGACTTCAGGTGATGCATTACTCGGTTGTCCAACTAAGGACAATCCATCAATCCCTTTATTTTATGAAAGTAAATTGGACTGTCTTTTTTTTTTCAAATCTTTATTTATAACTTTACATCAATACAACAATTTAGAATATACACACAATACTATTGAACATATAAAAAAAAGAAAGGAAGCAAACAAAAAAAATTATAAAAATAAATACAGAGATAAATAAATGCGAGTTACAGAGTTAAGTTGTATTCATTACAGATATTTCTTGTTTTTATAGCCTTTTTGTTATTTGAGTCTGAGATTGAATCAAGATACAGTTTTAGGTCCATTACAAAGAGATCAAAAAAGGGTTTCCTATGCATTATTTTACTTTTATGGATGTGAAACTTAGCAAGAAACAAGATCAAATTTATAATAAATGTGTGAGAGGAGTCTTTCGTCTTGAAATCTAAGATACCAAACACAACATTTTCAAAATACAGAAGGAAACCTGGTTGGATATTATTGGATATTAGGGCAACAACATCCTTCCAAAACTTCAGTGAGTATGTACACTTCCAAAAAAGATGAACAGATGTTTCTGGATAAAGTTTACAGAAAGAACAGGAAATATCAATATCAGCTTTGTATTTCTGAAGAAAGTGTTTAGTTGGATAAAATTTATGAATTAATTTAAAAGAAATTTCCTTGACTTTATTAGTGAGAAAAAATTTTTGTGGGAGAGACCAAACTTTTTTCCAATTAAGATTCTGCACAAAGGTGTTCCAATAGGAAACACACGATGGGGATGAAACCAGATTTTCTTGAAATAAAGAACGGATTTTGGAATTGCTGCCTTTTAATTGAGTTGAGAATCAGAGCTTACCAACAGCAGACTGCTCAGGGTCAGGACTCACAGACTGGATAGAAGAGAAGTCAACATCTTTATACAACATGAGCAAACCAGATACAGTATAGCATCAAAAACAATACTATATTCTCTTGGGGTGACAGGAACCTTGTACTGAGTAAGAAATTCTTCATAGCTATAAAGAAGACCTTTGTTATTAAATAGCTGATGAACTTGAATAATACCATAGTTAAACCATTTCTGATAAAATAATGACCTGTTTTTGAATATTATGTTAGAGTTGTTCCAGATGTAACATCTCTGCGGAGAAAAATTATGTTATAGATAAGAGACCAAGCTAAAAGTACCTGTTGATGGAAGTTGGAAAGCTGGGTATTTTTGGAATAATGTAGGTGACCCCCGAGGTACGAACGAGTTAGGGACCTAAGAACGGTTCGCAGCTCGATTCTGCCGTAGCTAGGGGGTGAAAATTATTTTATTTTTTTAAATTATCATGCTAACGGAGCGCGCGCACACATTTAAGCATGTACAGTAGTGTACTGTAATGTTAAACATTGCTATTCACATTTACAGAATAAATAAAAATATATTTTCTTACTTTGAGATGGTCAAAGCCGACATCTTAGGTTGCCATGCGTTGATTGTTGTCGGGCCGAGCAGCGCGGCGGCCGGCGAGTGAACCACCGCAGCTGCTCGAGACCTGTGTTAGCTAGCTGGCTAGCTTCTGCTAGCCAAGCCATGAGCTGGTGTTGGAGCGGCGGCGCGATCAATCTGCAGCTCCTGCTCCAGCCTGAGACGTCCACAGAGCTCACAGAGCGATTCCAGCTAGTAATTAATCCATATGATGCGATCCTGGTCACAAGTGTTCAAAAGGCCGGCTCCCGTGTTAGCTCCCGTGTTAGCTTCTGGAGCTAGCCAGGCCGGAGGTGTAGCCAGGCCGGCCGGAGGTGTTCGCGCGGCGGCCTGGCACGATCGGCGATAAATCCGCTGCTGCCTGAGACATCCACAAAGTTCACAGAGACGTTTCCAGCTCGTAATTAATCCATATGAAGCCATCCTGGTCACCAGTCTTCGGCCGGCTCCCGGCAGCTAACCTAAAATGGCGTCCGGTGTTCTACATTAATTTGTGACCGGAGACCCCAGTGACTGAACCTAAAATGGCGTCCGGTGTTCTACATTAATTTGTGACCGTGTAAACTGAAGACCTACTTCCTGCTGCCCAAGATTGCTCAAAAATGATCAGAAATGATCTTTTTTATCATAATTATTATTTATAAAGCCTTTAAAACAACCACAGCTGCAACAAAGTGATGTACACATGAAATTAAGAACATTTAAACAAAAAAAAAAAAAAAAAAAATTTTTTTTTTAATACAGTAATTTCATATTTTTATTAAATATGATACGTTCGTAGGTCCCGTTGTTCGTAGGTCGATGGAGTCGTAACTAGGGGGTTTGCTGTAATTACAAAGGAGAACAAACTCTAAACCATCTAAATGTGAAAAGACATGCTGTGAAATAAAGTTCCAGATAGAGTTTGGGTTTTTAAGATAATTTTTTATCCATTTTATTTTAAAAGTGTTATTAAAGGAGTCAAAGTCAATCAAATTTAGCCCACCAGACCTATCATTGTTTAAGACGACAGATTTACACAAATAATGTGTTTTGTTTTTCCATAAGAAATCGGAGAGCGTTCTGTCTGCAGATTTACAAACTGATTTATCAACATGAAGAGACTGAGCAGTGTAGGCCAGACAGGACAGTCCTTCTAGTGAGCAGGACTCTACCTCTCAGGGACAGATCCCTCTGTAGCCAACTGTTAAAAACCTTTTTTGACTTCTCAAGGACAGGAGTGAAGTTAGCAATACTTCTATTTTTACTATTCTTAGTATACTGATACCCAGGTATGTTACAGAATCTTTGACAGGGATGCCACAAATAGAGGAGTGTGTGCAATTATTCACTGACAACAGTTCACACTTATTAAGATTAAGAGACAGGCCAGAGGCCTTAGTGAAACTTTCAACAGTACTAATTGCTAGAGAGACCTGTGACACGTCTTTTAAAAACAAAGCTGTATCATCAGCCAACTGGCTAATGAAAATACTTTGACCTGCAATATTGATTCCCTGTATAGGGCTGTTTCTGACATGAGCATTTAGAAACTCAGCTGCTAACAGAAAAAGATAAACAGATAGTGGGCATCCCTGTCGAACCCCTCTCTGGAGACTAAACCTAGGAGACGTACCATAAGGAAGTTTAATGCTGCTATTACTTTCTGCATACAGAGTTTGTACACTTCTATTGAAAAAAATCACCAAAACCAAACCTTTTAAGTGTAGTAAGCATGAATTCATGCTCTAAGGTGTCAAACGCTTTGTGAAAGTCCAAAAACAGAATTAAACTGCTGTCCTGTATGAGTTCAGAATAATCCAGAATATCTAAAATTAGCCTAATATTATTAGATATATAGCGGTTTTTCATGAAACCAGACTGACACTCGTCAATGATAGGGTCTACAACAGATTTACAGTAATTCTATTGGCTAAGATTATAGCTAAAACTTTGTAATCGTTGTTTAATAAAGAGATTGGACGCCAGTTGTCTAGGAGGAGAGGGTCTTTCTGTGGTTTTGGAACTAAGGTAATCACACCCTGACGTAATGTAGGAGGCAGCAGTTCTTTACGGATGCGCTCATTGAAAACTTCTAATAAGAATGGAGCTAAACTAACAGAGAACCTCCTGTAGAGTTCTGACGTGAGCCCGTCTGAGCCTGGTGATTTGTTTAATTTTAACCAGCCTAAAGCACTGATGACTTCATTTAAAGTTATTGGTCTATCACAGAATTCTGCATCATCTTCTACCAGTTTTCTGTTCTCAGAGAGAGAGTCAAAGAAATCTGTGCTTGACTGCAGACAGAATCTAGATGTGTAAAGGTTGCTATAAAAATCTGTGCAGAATTGATTTGTGGAGGCGCACGGGGGTCGACGTGGGGCGCTCGGCGATCCATGGCACGCGCCCGGCCCTCAGAACATTGTACCCAGCGGCGTGGCGGTCCTACTCGGCCGTCTGCCGCGGCTCCCGAGTACCCGTGTACTCCTCCGCAACCCGTCCGGGCCGCGGCGGTGGGTTTGAAGCCTCCGGCCGCCCCTTCCTTCCGGGGGGCGGACGGAGCGCTCGGGAGTTGGAAGGTCGGAGCTTCGCTCCGTTGTCTTGAAGCGTCGGCAAAATCCCAAACACAGACAACTCTCAACGGTGGATCACTCGGCTCGTGCGTCGATGAAGAACGCAGCTAGCTGCGAGAACTAATGTGAATTGCAGGACACATTGATCATCGACACTTCGAACGCACCTTGCGGCCCCGGGTCCTCCCGGGGCCACGTCTGTCTGAGGGTCGCTCAGTCATCAATCGGAGACCTCGCGTCTCCGCGGTTGGGGTGTCGCAGGCGGCTCCGCCCGCCTTCGTCCCCCTAAGTGCAGACCGGTCGGCCCGGCGCGCATCGTGCTCGGGCACGTCTCCGGACCGTACCTCCGGCGTCCGTCGGGGGGTGTGCCTCTTCCCGCCGAGCCCATGGCACTCGCGGAGGCGCGGCTGCCATTGGAGAACACTCTCCTCTGCGCTGCCCACGTCCTTGCGTTCGTTCCTCCGGGACCGGCGGGGGAGACCGCCCCAGTGGAGGAAGGAGGACGGGAGCCAAGCCGTGCGGGCGACGCATCGGCCCCATGGGACGTGTCCCCGCGGCCGCGACGGATCCATGCCGTCCGACCTACCTGAGCTCGCCGTGAGCCTCCGTGCGACGGACCCCCTGCATCCGCTCCGGCGGCGGCGGGTGGCGGCTGGCGCACGGAGCAGCGCACCACCGACCCCTCTCGACCACGACCTCAGATCAGACGAGACAACCCGCTGAATTTAAGCATATTACTAAGCGGAGGAAAAGAAACTAACAAGGATTCCCTCAGTAGCGGCGAGCGAAGAGGGAAGAGCCCAGCGCCGAATCCCCGTCCGTCCGGCGGGCGTGGGAAATGTGGCGTACGGAAGACCTCCTGCCCGGCGCGGCTCGGTGGGCCCAAGTCCTCTTGATCGAGGCTCAGCCCGTGGACGGTGCGAGGCCGGTGGCGGCCCCCGTCGCGCCGGGGTTCGGTCTTCTCGGAGTCGGGTTGCTTGGGAACGCAGCCCAAAGTGGGTGGTAAACTCCATCTAAGGCTAAATACCGGCACGAGACCGATAGCAGACAAGTACCTTAAGGGAAAGTTGAAAAGAACTTTGAAGAGAGAGTTCAAGAGGACGTGAAACCATTGAGAGGTAAATGGGTGGGGTCCGCGCAGTCTGCCCGTGGGACTCAACCCGACGTGAAGGGATGTTGCTCGGCGGTGGAGGATACCCCCGTGTCTGGCTGGCCCCCGCCGGGTGCATTTCCTCCGTGGTGGTGCGCCGCGACTGGCTCTGGGTCGGCCTGGAAGGGTCCGGGGACGAAGGTGGCTCGCGGTTCCAGCCGCAAGCTTTACAGCGCCCCCTTGCCTGCACCTCGCCGCTTCCTAGGGCCGCGGACCATGTGCCTCGCTGCGCCCTTCCTCCCGCGTTCCAACGCGGGAGGGACAGGGCCCCCTCGCCCCCGGCGTGGCTGCCGGCTGCGACGGACTGTTCACAGTGCGCCCCGGTCGTGCCGCGCCGCCAGGACGGGGATCGGCCCACGTTTCCCGGTGCGCACGAGGTCAGCGGCGATGTCGGCTACCCACCCGGCCCGTCTTGAAACACGGACCAAGAAGTCTAACGCGCGCGCGAGTCAGAGGGCTCAAACAAAACCCCGAGGCGCAATGAAGGTGAAGGCCGGCGCCCACCGGCCGAGGTAGGATCCCGGGCCGCTCCAGGTCCCAGGCGCACCACCGGCCCGCCAGGTACTAATCAACCGTTTGTCTCAGCTGGTTGGCCCCAGGGAGCTGTGCTTGAGTGGTTCAGATCTTACCTAACTGGGAGAACTTTTTCTGTCATGATAGGTGATCTGTCCTCCTCTTCATCAACCCCTCTGACCTCTGGCGTACCACAGGGATCCATTCTGGGGCCAGTCCTCTTTTCTCTTTACATGCTGCCATTAGGATCAATCATTGCACGTCATAATCTGTCTTTTCATATGTATGCAGACAATTTACAAATCTATCTGCCAGTCACTCCCAACCCCTCACCCAATTCAAACACTATTGTCAACTGCTTAAATGACATTAAGCACTGGCTCTCTCAAAACTTCCTCCACCTAAACACAGATAAAACTGAATGCATTTTATTTGGTGCCCCCGGTGACACCAGCAACATCCTTCCCAGTCCCAGTTTTGGTTTTCCCCTCCCCCACTTCAACCCGGTGGTCAGAAATCTTGGAGTGCAGCTTGACTCCAACTTAAAGCTTGATAAACAGATCAGTTCTGTTGTCAAAACCAGCTTCTTTCAGCTCCGTCTGCTCTCTAAAGTAAAGTCACTCCTCAGCCGTAGTGATCTGGAGAAGGCCATCCATGCCTTTGTGACCTCCAGACTTGACTATTGTAATGCTTTGTATGTTGGTATTAATCAATCCTCCATCTCCCGTTTACAGCTTGTACAGAACTCTGCCGCCCGCTTTTTGACCAACACACGAAAATATGAACACATCACTCCTGTCCTGTCCTCTTTACACTGGCTCCCGGTTCAGTTCAGGATACAGTTCAAGCTGCTGCTGTTTGTTTTCAAAGCTCTGAATGGACTTGCACCTCTCTACATCTCAGAACTTTTGAAAGTCCATCAGCCCAGCAGAGCTTTACGATCTGCCAGTCAACACCTGCTGGAGGTGCCTCGCTCAAGGTACAAACAATGGGGAGACCGGTCATTTTCTGTTGCCGGCCCAAAAGCCTGGAACAGTCTCCCCCTTGAGCTGCGTGCCACCTCTGATCTGACTCTGTTCAAAACCAGACTGAAGACCCACTTGTTCAAAAAAGCTTTCAGTGTGTAACTTTTATTACTTTGGTATTTTAGTATGTAGCATTTTTATTTCCATTGCCTCCTTTTATTGCTGTTGCTTTTATTCTATTTTCACTGATTTATTGTACCGGTTTTTATATTTTCTGTCCTGTTAAGCACCTTGGTCAATGCAAGGCATTGTAGGAAGGTGCTATACAAATAAAGTTTATTATTTATTATAATTGAGCTATTTCTCTCGGGTCCTCTACAACCAATCCACCAATTCTTAACTGTCTCACAGAGTTATTTTTTGACTTGTCTCTCCAGCCTAAAAAAATATGCAGAGCTCTGCTCACCTTTCTCAAGCCGTTGTCTACGTGATCTAACATATGCTCCCTCAGCTTTCCTTTTATAAATCCCGTCTAGCCTAATCTGCATCTCATCAAGTTCAGCTTTTTCATTGACATCCAGAGAATCAGCAGATTTTGAAGACAGAAAAGTAATTTTTTGAACTACTTCAGTTTCTGCTGAAGTTCTATTTTTAGCCAAGTCACTATATTTCCTGAGAAATTTTGAAATATCATATTTTAACAATTCCCAGTTAATACCAAAAGCATTTGCCTTTGAGGCTTTGTTCCAGAAATATGAAATAATGCTTTCCAACTTTAAACAAACCTCTTTGTGGTTGAGGATGCTGCTGTTAAGCTTCCAGTAGGAAGATTTAAAATGATTAGAGGCTAGTGTTAAAGGGATACTGAGATGAATAGCTTTATGATCAGATAGAGGGGAAGGAAGAATGCTTGCTACCCCGTTACTTATTTCTTTAGAGATGAGCCAATAGTCAATCCTCGATTGGCTTGATAAAGATTTATTAGACCAAGTTCTTTTTGAAATGGATGTGTTTTTCTCCAGATGTCCATTAGAACTTGTCTTTCAGTGAAAAGGTTTAGATAATTACCGGTATCATGAGAGCTGCTATCTTGTCTTGGGGGCCACCTATCATTAAGATTGCTCGGGACCATATTAAAGTCTCCTCCAATGATAACATAAGAATTTGGATATTTAGATAAATAATGTAATAAGCGGTCTTCTATTTTGGTTATAAAGACAGAATTCTCCTGGCGGTTATTAAAACCATAGATATTAACCAAGATTAACCTACGATTTGCTGTTTCCACCAGAAGTAGTGACCTTCTTGATCACATTCTGAAATTACAACATTTCCATTAAAACGATTTTTGAGAATAGACACACCAGCTGAGTGCTCTGACCCGTGGGACATCCAGACATCTGATCCCCACTGCGATCTCCAGAAGTTGGCATCTTCTGAAGTGGAATGTGACTCTTGAAGAAAGCAAAAGTATGTGTTTTGTTGTTTACAGTAAAGAAATATGGCTTTACGTTTTAAATGATTTCTCT
This sequence comes from Garcialebias charrua, assembly GCA_038048925.1. NCBI lineage: Eukaryota > Metazoa > Chordata > Actinopteri > Cyprinodontiformes > Rivulidae > Garcialebias > Garcialebias charrua. The sequence continues at coordinate 19,115 of JBBPBX010005004.1, forward strand.
CACATTTAAAGAAACAATAGACAAGGACATAAAAAAAGACAAGAGTTAGAACAAGAAATAAACAGGAACTATTAAAGGGGACCACATATTCAAAATTCACTTTTTAATGTTTTTTTTACTAAACTTTGGGTATTTACTTCATAAAAAAACAGTCCTAAGGCCAAAAAAATGCACCCAGAGGTTTATTTACTCTAAGTAGATTTATTTTACTGTGATAAGATAGGTTTCGTTTTGAAATCAATCGCGCTTGTGACGTCACAAGCGCCAGGACAACCCACCTCAACCCTGAGTCCAGCCCCTCACCAGCAACCCCTGGTGCGGCTCCACCCACTTCAGTATAAAAAGACGTGACGGTTGTTTTTCCTGATTTCATGGCTAAAAATGTCACAGAATCTAGCCAGCTAACTCTCTGACCCTCCTGGCCCAGATAATGGAGTGCGCACTAAGCAGATTTAAAATTGATAGTTTTCAGATAAGATAGGACGCTTGAATGAACAGCGATGCAGCATGTTGCTGTGTGTGTGTGCTGGTTTACGTGTCATTAGCAGGACAGACTATGTACCGATAAACCTCATTGACAAACCCGTGTGTGTGAGTCTGTGTGTGTGTCCGCGAGTGACCGCTCCGCTACCTCCAGCTCGCGCGCACAGGGAGAGGGAGGGAGACGTCAGGGAGGGAGTTGGACATTTATTACAGGAAAAATTAAAAATGACACGACAACTTGTACACGTCTGATCTGTCCCACAATACGTCGCGCGGTCCAGTTACAGCTCAGCGTCACTTCAGACATCCTCGTCTGCCTTTGGAGGGCGGAGTTAATGTAAGCAGATCTTTGAAGGGCGTGCCACGAGATCTCATTATCATAAACCGGTCGTTCAAAACGAAAGTTAAAAATGGCAGAATTAAAAAGGGTATAATTGATTATCTAAGAATTATTTTGTGTATTAAATTGAATGAACACTGTCTGGTAACCCCAAAGACATACCATAAAAATTTTAAAAACCTATCTGTGGTCCCCTTTAAAGTTTTCTTACACTAACAAAGCAAGTGGAGGCTCACAACCAACCGACAAAAAATACCTAAATAACTTTAGGGAGAAACCTGAGATTAATAACAATTTTAAACCTTACCAAGTAAGAACACTACAATAAGTCTTTTATGCTAAATAGGAGTGTTATCAAATATACGTACCAAAAATATAAACCTGTAATAACATATGAACATGAAAAAAGTTTGTCAAAATCAACTTCAAGAATAACAGAAGTCACTAGGTGCAATGCTTCATTTGGCAGGAAAATCAGACTATTTGTCCACAGCTAAGGGAAAATTTCAGCTCCGTCAACAAAGGCACAACCACCGACAAAAAAGGCCTTCTTATTTTAATTTCTGGCTTTTTCCACTGCGAGCCAAAGCTTTCTCCTTCTTTCTCGATCCTCAGCAGACAGATCTTCAGCAAATTTCAGTTTGTTGTCTCGCAGGAAGTTGGAACGCTTAAGGGCGAGGCAGACCTCTGCATTGTTGCCAGCGCCGCTCGACGCGCGCGTGCTGCGCGCAGCCAGTTCACAGCAGAGCTCCGCTTGAGCAGCTGCGCACAGAGCGTTTACCTACAGGACAAACTGAGGTCGCTGATTGGTCATTTGCTGACACGCCTACTGAAATGATTGACAAGTCTGAGTGGTGAGAAAAGCCACAGGCTGCGCAGCGTTTTTCTGTGTTTATATGTTAATAAAAAGTTAAAATAAATAAAATAAAAACAGGGAACGCTGCTCCTGCAGCCCACAGCCCACCAGGAAATATTTAGAAGCTGGCGTATCCACGTTGGACATGAGTTTAGTTCACTTGTGACAAGTTCATTCATTCCTCCTCATCGGAGGAGGAAGTGAATGGTGACCGCTTCAAGCGATCACTTGACTTTTGGCAAAAAAACAAAAGAAAAGTCCGATCAGCGATGAAGAAGGGATATTTAATACATTTGTGTCTCATACAAAACAGTCCGCCACCAGGGAAGTTTATTGTGCGACAACGCGTGCGCGTGAGCGGTCGTAAAATTTGAGCTTGGCGCGTTCACGCGAGCGTTCAAAGGCTTGTGCAGCGGCGCTCGCACGGCGCTCACACGGCGTGGCGCGGCGCTCGGTCCAGCGCGGAGCTCTGCCTCGCCCTTTAGCGGAACGCCAAACAGCATCACGGTAGGAGCGAAGGGCAAAGCGAATGATGACGCCTCTGGAATGTGTGCCAGCTTTCTTCGGTCCAAGGCGATGCACAACATCGATCGAACTCAAAGATTCCTCCTTCATATCTGGGAGCAAGGCTTGGCAGATTTTAATGACATCTTTCCTTACATCCTGATTTTCTTTTTCCTCCAGGCCGAAGAGCCTCAGGTTCTAGCGACGTGAATAAGCTTCCAGCTGTGAAATACGACTCTCATGCACATTGCAGATTTTCTGGCAGTCGTCAACCTGCTTCTCACAGTGTTCCACCTTGCTCTTCATATCTTTTAAATCTGCACAGATGAACTCCACACTCCAGCGATTCCTTGATACCCTCTATTTGTTTAGAATTGTCCTCGATAGCTTCTTTGTTGCTACTGAACATTTTTTCCAGTGCGTCCGACCTGTGGTTGATGCAGGTAAGCGCAGCCAACTCTGAGAGGACGGTTGTCTTGGTATCTTGTGCTTCCTTTGTTTCTCTGCTGGGGGCTTGGAGGGTGTCACAGGCAGAGGTGGAAACTCTGCTTACATCCCCTCATCAATATCTGGACCAGTATAATCGTGCATGCTGGCAGCGCCCGGTCGAACTTTTATATCCAGCTAGCTTTCCAGCTAGCTTCCCGTGTGTTGAACCAGCTAGCTTGGTAGCTTCGTTAGCAGTGGACAGTTGGCTGGACTTGTGTTTTCTTCTTTCTGTACCCTACATGTTACTCTACAGTGCCTATACAGTATACACTTATTAATGGTACCTTGTCAGCAGAATGTCTCCTTGTAGCAAACAGCTCCCTTTAATATTTGAAAATGTGTCTGTTGTTGAATATCAGAGCTCCCAAGTTGCATCCGTTTAGAGCGCCATCTTGGGCCCTCATTGGACTGTCTGTTTGACATTTTGATTGCTGTTATTTTGGCAAATTAGCTAAGCTGTTTTGATACGGGATTCTTCCTCTTCTTCTTTCAGCTTTTCCCTCTTCAGGGGTCGCCACAGCGAGTCATCCTCCTCCACCTCACTCTGTCCTCTGCATCCTCTGTCCTCACTCCAACTTCCTTCATGTCCTCTCTAACTGCATCCATATATCTCCTCTTTGGCCTCCTCTTTGTTTTTTTCCTGGCAGTTGCATTTCTAACATCCTTCTACCAATATACCCACTGTCCCTCCTCTGGACATGTCCAAACCATCTCAGTCTGGCCTCCCTAACTTTATCTCCCAGTTGTTCAACATGTGCTGTACCTCTGATGATCTCATTCCTGATCTTATCCATCCTTGTCACTCCTAAGGAGAACCTCAGCATCTTCATTTCTGCTACTTCCAGTTCTGTCTCCTGTCTTTTTGTCCATGTCTCTGTCTCCAGACCATACAACATAGCTGGCCTCACCACTGTCTTGTAAACCAGAAAGTTCATTCTCAATAGTCCAGGTATCAAATCCGCTCATTCTCAATCAGTTCATCTGGACAATTTCTTTTTAGTAGAAACGTTTCACCCTCACTCCAGAGGGCTTCGTCAGTCAGAGCAGTCCAAAGCAAACTGAAGCTACCCCACCACCATTCTCTCATTGAGAATGAGCGGACTGTCTTGTAAACTTTTCCTTTGACCTTTGCTGACACCTTTTTGTCACAAATCACTCCTGAAACTTTTCTCCATCCACTCCATCTTGCCTGGACTCTCTTTTTCACTTCTTTCCCACACTCCCCATTTTCCTGGACAGGGGACCCCAAGTACTTAGTTTTAGTTTTATTCATTTATTCATTTTATAAAAATAAATACACAACAATCACATGTATCTTATAAAAATAAAATATAAAATGAAAGGCAGCAGAAAGAAGAAAAAATCTTATTATATCTGCCCCTTTTCAAAACAATCAATTCAAACAATAATTATCTGTAAATAACAAAACAAAATGAATAACTCATCTCAATTTTCCAATTCCAACGCAATACACTTTAAACTACTTCATATACAAAGTATATTTCTTCAACAATTCATTTTCTTAAACACAAACATTGACATTGCTTTTTTCACATTACATTCCAAGTCATTCCACAATCCAACTCCCTGGACTGAGGTAGATCGTACTTGAAGTCCTGCACCTTTGTGACCTCTGCTCCTTGTAGCCTCACTGTTCCACTGGCCTCCCTCTCATTCACACACATGTACTCTGTCTTACTACGGCTGACTTTCATTCCTCTTCTTTCAAGTGCATACCTCCACCTCTCCAAGTTCTCTTCCACCTGTTCCCTGTTCTCACCACAGATCACAATGTCATCTGCAAACATCATAGTCCATGGGGATTCCTGCCTGACCTCATCTGTTAGTCGGTCCATCACCAGAGCAAACAAGAAGGGGCTCAGAGCCGATCCTTGATGCACTCCCACCTCCACCTTGAAGCTATCTGTCACTCCTACAGCACATCTCACCACTGTCCTGCTGTCTTCATACATGTCCTGTACCAGTCTAACATACTTTTCTGCCACTCCAGATTTCCTCATGCAATACCACACCTCCTCTCTTGGCACCCTGTCATATGCTTTTTCTAAATCCACAAACACACAATGGAGTTCTTTCTGACCCTCTCTGTACTTCTCTATCAACATCCTCAAAGCAAAGATGGCATCTGTGGTGCTCTTTCTTGGCATGAAACCATACTGCTGCTCACAGATAGTCACCTCTTGTCTAAGTCTTGCTTCCACAACTCTCTCCCAGATCTTCATCGTGTGGCTCATCAACTTAATTCCCCTGTAGTTGCTACAACTCTGTACATCACCCTTGTTCTTAAAAATGGGAACCAGCACACTTCTCCATTCCTCAGGCATTTTCTCACCATCAAATATGACATTGAATATTTGAGTCAAAAACCTCACTGCCATCTCTCCAAGACATTTCCAAACCTCCACTGGTATGTCATCAGGTCCTATACTGCCTTCCCCTTCTTCATTATTTTCAAAGCTTTAATAATAATAATAATAATAAACTTTATTTGTATAGCACCTTCCACAATGCCTTGCATTGACCAAGGTGCTTAACAGGATAAAAAGAAGAATAAACGGGAACAATAGATCAATGAAAATAGAATAAGAAACCACAGCGATAAAAGAAGGCAATGGAAATAAAAAATGCTACATACTAAAATAACACAAGTAATAAAAGTTACACACAGAAAGCTTTTTTGAACAAGTGAAATAAAAATGCAATTGAAATAAAGATGCTACATACTAAAATACAAAATAATAAAAGTTACACACTGAAAGCTTTTTTGAACAAGTGGGTCTTCAGTTTGGTTTTGAACAGAGTCGGATCGGAGGTGGCACGCAGCTCAAGGGGGAGGCTGTTCCAGGCTTTTGGGCCGGCAACAGAAAATGACCGGTCTCCCCATTGCTTGTACCTCGAGCGAGGCACCTCCAGCAGGTGTTGACTGGCAGATCGTAGGTCCCTGCCAGGCTGATGGACTTTCAGAAGTTCTGAGATGTAGAGGGGAGCAAGTCCATTCAGAGCTTTGAAAACAAACAGCAGCAACTTGAACTGTATCCTGAACTGAACTGGGAGCCAGTGTAGAGAGGACAGGACAGGAGTGATGTGTTCATATTTTCGTGTGTTGGTCAAAAAGCGCGCGGCAGAGTTCTGTACAAGCTGTAAACGGGAGATGGAGGATTGATTAATGCCAAGATACAAAGCATTACAATAGTCAAGTCTGGAGGTCACAAAGGCATGGATGGCCTTCTCCAGATCACCACGACTAAGAAATGACTTGACTTTGGAGAGCAGACGGAGTTGGAAAAAGCTGGTCTTGACAACAGAACTGATCTGTTTATCAAACTTTAAATTGGAGTCAAACAGCTTTCCGGATTTCACCCTCACTAATCTTTTCCACTTCCTGGTCCACAGTTTCTATTGCCTCCACTCTTCTTTCTCTTTCATTCTCTTCATACATTAGCTCCTCAAAGTAATCCTTCCATTCCTGTCACACTCTCCTCACTTGTTAGAACATTACCATTCCCATCTTTAATAAGCCTAACCTGCTGCACATCCTTTCCAGCCTGATCCTTCTGTCTTGTTAATCAGTACAAGTCCTTCTCGCCCTCTTTAGTGTCCAGTCTCCCATACAACTCATTGTACACCCTCTGCTTTGCCTTAGCTACTTCCCTCTTTGCTCTATGTCCCATCTCCTTATATTCCTGTCTCCTCTCTTCAGTCCTCTCACTGTCATATTTCTTCTTGGCTAATCTCTTTCTTTGAATGGCGTCCTGCACTTCACTATTCCACCACCAGGTTTCCTTATCATCCATTCTCTGTCCAGATGACACACCAAGTACCTTCCTACCTGTCTCTCTAATTACTGTTGCTGTAGTAGCCCAGTCACTTGGAAGCTCTTTCTTACCACCCAGAGCCTTTAACAGCTCGTCTCTGAATTTCTCACAACATTCTTCCTTCTTTAGCTTCCACCATTTGGTCTTCTTCTCTGATTTTACTCTTTTTCTCTTCTTCACAACAACAGTCATTCTACACACAACCATCCGATGCTGTCTGGCCACGCTCTCCCCTGCCACAACCTTACAGTCTCCAATCTCCCTCAGGTTTCCTCTTCTACACAGAATGTAGTCGACCTGTGTACTCCTTCCTCCACTCTTATAGGTCACTCTATGTTCCTCCCTCTTTTGGAAATAGGTATTGACTATAGCCATTTCCATTCTCTTGGCAAAATCCACCACCATCTGTCCTTCCTGGTTTCTTTCCTTGACACCAAACCTACCCATCACTTCCTCATCCCCTCTGTTTCCTTCACCAACATGTCCATTCAGGTCTGCTCCAATCACCACTCTTTCCTCCCTGGGAATACTCTCTATCACTTCATCCAAATCTTTCCAAAATGTATCTTTCTCCTCCCCATCACATCCAACCTGTGGAGCATAACCACTGACTATGTTTAGCATCAGACCTTCTACTTCTACCTTCAGACACATCACCCTATCTGACACTCTCTTCACCTCTACTACATTCTTTGCCAACTCCTCCTTCAGGACCACCCCTACTCCATTTCTCTTTCTATCCACACCATGGTAAAACAGTTTGAACCCTGCTCCAATACTGCGAGCCTTGCTGCCCTTCCACTTGGTCTCTTGGACACATAAAACATCTACCTTTCTTCTCTGCATCATGTCAGCCAGCTCTCTACCTTTGCCTGTCATTGTCCCCACATTTAGAGTTGCAACCCTCAGTCCTACATTCTTCACTTTCCTCTTCTCCTCTGTCTCCTGACACGTTTCCCTCCTCGGGGTCTTCGACTAACAGTAGCACAATTTCCGCCGGCACCCTGTTTGTCAACAGCACCGGTGGCGGTTGTTGTTAACCCAACTCATTCTCACGTTGTTAACCCGGGCCTCGACCGATCCGGTATGGTTTCACTTTGATGAACTCGCATTATGGTTTTGGCAAAAGTGTTTTACATCGGATGCCATTTCTGACACAACCCTCACCATTTACCCGGACTTGGGACCGGCACAAGAGCTTGTGATCCCTATTGGCTGGTGTGTTTTGATACGTGATTAATGTGCATAATACACATCAAATATTTATCTCGTATTTTTTTTAACTGTAAGCTTTTTTTTATGTATTGTGTCTGAACATTTTTTTGCGTGACTTCCGACTGGCAATTGTGTGCACTCTGTAGAGTTGTCTGGAGACGTTACTGTGCGTAACATGCACTGTCCACAGGGCGCACCGCTGAACTTATTGGATAAAGATCCCTGCTGGTCATGCCGTCTGCGTCTTTGCTGGGTAGGAACGTGAGCTTGAGCTTGTGCGTGTGCTGCGGCCGGAACATACACTCCGGGTCCGCCAGGCCAAGGGCAACGTCTCAGCTCGTTGTATATTAAATAGATAATGAAAATTGTTATTAATCATCCACTTAAACTGTCAAACTGATTTGCAATTTAGTTGTGCTGTTTAATTATAGTTTTGGGATTTAAAATAAAAATGCACAATGATTTTGGACTTTTGGGGTGGAGATTTGAGTTTCCGGAACGCACCCTGTAAAAATGAAAGAGTTCCCGGATCTTGTTCCGGCAGGATCCAGCTCCACTTAAGCCCCATTTACTATATGCTCCATTGTGAATACATATGGATTCATGAGAGATGCAAATAATTTCATTCTGTTTTTATTTATGTTTTACACAATGTCCCAACTCAAAAAAATGAACTTAACAGTAACCTAAATGTGTTGTACTCTGTTAATTTTTGAAATTCAATTTCAGAATAAATTACAATGAATTACGGTAGTTCAAACATTAACAGTTAGTTTTTACTGTATATTCTAAAATTTCTTTATAGACAATGCTGTTTTGTGCAAACCTGTACTGTTTACAAAAGACTGGATAACAAAACAATATGTTAGTTGTTGTGAGTATCCATAAAATGTGTGAGACTCCAGTTCAGGTATAAAAGTCGTGCAGATTGAAATTGAACTAAAATGTCACTCTTGAGTGTGTCTGTCAAACACATCATCTAATTTGACAAAAACGTTAAAAAAATTAATATAACACCTAAAACATTTTTATATTTCAGGACAAGAAAAAAAAAAAAACATCTACCTGTATGTTTTGCGTGACTTTAGAACAATTATTATGAATATTATAAACTAAATGAGATCAAAGTTCATGCTCAATAATCTGGGTAAAAATCCAACAATGTTCAATCAGGTCATCTGTATTGTTTCTTTTCTTTTTCTTTTTTTTTTGCTGCAACGTTTCATCCTTCATCCAAAGGACTTCATCCATCCGAGGAGCCACAAACAAACTGTCCCACAAGCAGCACACTCCCATAATGAAAAAACAAACAAACTGTTTGCTGGTGATAAGGTTCTGGGGCCCGCCCTCTCCCCTGTTAACTCCTCTGAGGCATTCATGCCAAAGTGGTTCAAAACAACAAAGTTCATGCTCAACAATCTAATAGAACCAGTCAGTCATATCATCTGGACGGTTTCTTTTTTTCCCCTGAGACGTTTCGTCCTTCATCCGGACATAAACGTAGTGAGCTCTCTCGCCCTCTAGTGGCTACAAAGAAGAACTGTTAGTTTGCGCATGTGCAGCACTTGAGTTCCTGCTCGATGTGCTCGACGCTCAATTGATTTAGGCTGTTAACGAGATGATCGTAGCCGTGTGTTGTCGTCATTGATTATTTTAAATAATTGTGTAAAACTTTTATTTTTATTTTAAGAAATGGGTTTATCACAGAGTTCAGAAACATCTGATGGAGGGACGTACGGATATCACGTGCACGGCGTAAGGCTGACGGAGTTACTCAGTTTTGAACCCGGAGCAGCTTATGTGACATGTAGCTAGCAGCTAGCAGCTAGCTGGGCTGTCGCAGACTAAACCTGATGAGGTGGCAGTCTGCACTATTTACCTGCTAACGAGTTCTAAAACTTCTGTTTGTCTGCCTGATTTGTAAGAAATGATCTTAAAGTGTCCATGTTGTAGTAATCATGTTATCACTGGATGACTGTATGTGTGTAACACTAATGACTTGTTGTTTCCTGGAAGACTGAAAATATGAACCTTAGTTTGTTCTGTTAAACAGGACTGCTGCCAAACAATTGTGGGTTTCTTAACAAAACAAAAAAAAGCAGCCTATTTAAATTTATTTAATCCAAGAATAAATATAATGTAATTGATTTATAATGGATTATAATATAATTGATTTATAATATACGTGGAGGAAGTCGAAATGTCTTTTCTGCCAAACATTTTCCGGTTGCTCTTTCTGTGTTGTACAGAAACAACTGCACGCAGAGGTAAAGTCTTATGAAGTGTTTTGTGTTTGTTTTGGCAGGTGCAGCCTCATTCCCCTGCAGAAAAGGCAGGACTGCAGCCGTTCTTCGACTTCATTCTTTCTCTGGACAACAAAAGACTTGTAAGACTTGTTGATAGTAAGCCTAAACGAGTTCATACACATCTACAAGTGAAATTAGAAAGTAGAAGGAAAAAAAGAGAATGCATTGCTTCTTCGTTAATCTGTCTTTACATTTTTATGGGGACATTTTTTCCAGAATGAGGATAACGACCAGTTGAAGGAGCTCCTGAAAGCCAACGTGGAGAAGGCGGTGAGGATGGAGGTGTACAGCACTAAAACCACGAGGGTGCGCGAGCTGGACGTGGTGCCCAATAACATGTGGGGCGGCCAGGGGCTGCTGGGGGCCAGTGTTCGATTCTGCAGCCACCAAGGGGCAAATGAGAATGTTTGGCATGTACTGGTGAGTCATCAAAGGACCTGAAGGACTCCTCTCTGCTTTCATATTGCTTTTAATGAGCTTGAACAGATGATAGTTTGTACTTTAACTCGAACGTCTCTCTGAAGGACGTAGAAGGCAGCTCACCTGCAGCGCTGGCAGGACTTCAGCCCTACACTGACTATATTGTTGGAGCAGATCAGGTGCTGCAAGACGTAAGATTCATACTTCCTGTGCGCTCTACAATTAACCATAAACATTTATACTTAAAATAAGACAAACAGGATGTGCACCAGTTAGTGTATGTAAGGAACGATCACTCTTCGCAGTCAGAAGACTTCTTCTCGCTGATTGAGGCCCACGAGGGGAAGCCGCTGAAGCTGCTGGTGTACAACACACAAACGGACACCTGCAGAGAGGTGATGGTGACACCCAACGGAGCGTGGGGGGGAGAGGGCAGGTATGAGGCAAAGAACACTCAACTGAAGCAGAATGTCTTCTTTATTGGTGCTGTACTCCTCTAGGACTGTTTGACATTAATAAGGTTTATTTCTACATGATGCATGTGCAGACAGATTATTTTCTTTATAACAAACTTATCTCTGCAGTGTTACTAGTCCTCTGTTGTTACTCTATATACATTCACACGTTACGTCTCAAGTATTAACCAGTACTCACTCATTTGTTATTTATGAAGCATTTGAATTTGTTTTTGAGCTTGGGTTGTGGCATCGGTTATGGCTACCTGCACCGCATCCCTGCAAACCCTGACGTGTCGCCAGTGAAGCCCGCCAGCCCCGTTCCAGAAGAGGAACCGTCTCCACAGCATGGATACTCCGAGGTAGATGCTGCTGTCAGAGCTACTCCTGAAGGAAGTCAGAACGTTTGTCAAACTAAGAAAAGATCTAGTCTCCGGTGTTGTTATTTTTAAAGAATAAACGTGGAGTAGAAAAAGAAGCCATGCTTATTCAGCTCCACCGTCTGTTCTTCTCCAGGCACCTCTGATGACGGCTTCAAGTCAAAGTGAAGATTTGTTAGATGTGGAGCAGATCACCCTCCAACAAGCGTCTCTGCCCCCTCCCATTCAGAGGGTCATGGACCCCGGTCAGTTTTCACATAATGCTGTCTGATGACGGCAGTAATCCATCAGGATTCATGGAAAGCCCTCATTGTGTGCACACTGCTGTGTTTTCCAGATTCTGGAGTGACAGCAATGAACCCTGAGCCCTCAGACCTGATGGACAAGCTGGACCTGTCCACCTCATCCATCGATATGACCAACACCTCACTGGCTATGCAGGAGGAGAAGGAGAGTGAAATATCTGGCGTTGGTGAGTAAACTCAGTCAAGATGTGAGAAAACAACGCACTGGAAGAAAAACGAGATTGTGTGAACTTTATTCTGATTTGTGGTCGTGCAGCAGAGCTGGGGGCCAGCGTCCTGCTCTCTTTATCAGAGAACCAGCCTGAGCCACTGGAGCCGCTCTCCCAGTCCGCCCAACACCTCCCTGCTGCTCACACCTCCCCTGACGCAGGTGGTGCTTCAGCAGAAACGCCTCACCTGGTCTCAGAGTGTGCACATCATCACAGCTTCCAGAGTGCAGCCAGCAGCAGGGCAGAGGAGTCCCTCGTCTCTCCTGCAGACGAGCCTCCCGTCGACCTCGTCCCCAACGAGACGCACGCAGACAGCTGCCCCCCTCAGGCGGTCGAGGACACCCAGGCGTCGGTGTGTGAGTCTGCAGGGTCTGCTCATCAGTGCGACCATCAGCACGGCGAGGAAGAACCCAAGGACTGAGCTCCCATCAGCCTGAACAGTTTGTACGGAAGAAACGACCGAGAGTTTAATTCTTTTGGTTTTCTCCTGTCAAGTACGACTCAACTACAACCAGTTACACACACAACCAGTTACACTACACAACCAGTTACACACACAACCAGTTACACTACACAACCAGTTACACACACAACCAGTTACACACACAACCAGTTACACACACAACCAGTTACACACACAACCAGTTACACACACAACCAGTTACACACACAACCAGTTACACTACACAACCAGTTACACACACAACCAGTTACACACACAACCAGTTACACACACAACCAGTTACACTACACAACCAGTTACACTACACAACCAGTTACACACACAACCAGTTACACACACAACCAGTTACACTACACAAGCAGTTACACACACAACCAGTTACACACACAACCAGTTACACTACACAACCAGTTACACTACACAACCAGTTACACACACAACCAGTTACACACACAACCAGTTACACTACACAAGCAGTTACACACACAACCAGTTACACACACAACCAGTTACACACACAACCAGTTACACACACAACCAGTTACACTACACAACCAGTTACACTACACAACCAGTTACACACACAACCAGTTACACTACACAACCAGTTACACTACACAACCAGTTACACACACAACCAGTTACACACACAACCAGTTACACACACAACCAGTTACACACACAACCAGTTACACACACAACCAGTTACACACACAACCAGTTACACACACAACCAGTTACACTACACAACCAGTTACACTACACAACCAGTTACACACACAACCAGTTACACACACAACCAGTTACACTACACAACCAGTTACACTACACAACCAGTTACACACACAACCAGTTACACACACAACCAGTTACACACACAACCAGTTACACACACAACCAGTTACACACACAACCAGTTACACACACAACCAGTTACACACACAACCAGTTACACACACAACCAGTTACACACACAACCAGTTACACACACAACCAGTTACACACACAACCAGTTACACACACAACCAGTTACACTACACAACCAGTTACACACACAACCAGTTACACACACAACCAGTTACACACACAACCAGTTACACACACAACCAGTTACACTACACAACCAGTTACACTACACAACCAGTTACACACACAAGCAGTTACACTACACAACCAGTTACACTACACAACCAGTTACACTACACAACCAGTTACACACACAACCAGTTACACACACAACCAGTTACACACACAACCAGTTACACACACAACCAGTTACACACACAACCAGTTACACACACAACCAGTTACACACACAACCAGTTACACTACACAACCAGTTACACACACAACCAGTTACACACACAACCAGTTACACACACAACCAGTTACACTACACAACCAGTTACACACACAACCAGTTACACACACAACCAGTTACACTACACAACCAGTTACACACACAACCAGTTACACACACAACCAGTTACACACACAACCAGTTACACACACAACCAGTTACACACACAACCAGTTACACTACACAACCAGTTACACACACAAGCAGTTACACACACAACCAGTTACACTACACAACCAGTTACACTACACAACCAGTTACACACACAACCAGTTACACACACAACCAGTTACACACACAACCAGTTACACACACAACCAGTTACACTACACAACCAGTTACACACACAACCAGTTACACACACAACCAGTTACACTACACAACCAGTTACACTACACAACCAGTTACACTACACAACCAGTTACACACACAACCAGTTACACACACAACCAGTTACACACACAACCAGTTACACACACAACCAGTTACACACACAACCAGTTACACTACACAACCAGTTACACACACAACCAGTTACACACACAACCAGTTACACACACAACCAGTTACACACACAACCAGTTACACACACAACCAGTTACACACACAACCAGTTACACACACAACCAGTTACACACACAACCAGTTACACACACAACCAGTTACACACACAACCAGTTACACACACAACCAGTTACACACACAACCAGTTACACACACAACCAGTTACACTACACAACCAGTTACACTACACAACCAGTTACACACACAACCAGTTACACACACAACCAGTTACACACACAACCAGTTACACACACAACCAGTTACACACACAACCAGTTACACACACAACCAGTTACACACACAACCAGTTACACACACAACCAGTTACACACACAACCAGTTACACACACAACCAGTTACACACACAACCAGTTACACACACAACCAGTTACACTACACAACCAGTTACACTACACAACCAGTTACACACACAACCAGTTACACACACAACCAGTTACACACACAACCAGTTACACACACAACCAGTTACACACACAACCAGTTACACACACAACCAGTTACACTACACAAGCAGTTACACACACAACCAGTTACACACACAACCAGTTACACACACAACCAGTTACACACACAACCAGTTACACACACAACCAGTTACACACACAACCAGTTACACTACACAAGCAGTTACACTACACAACCAGTTACACACACAGCCAGTTACACACACAACCAGTTACACACACAACCAGTTACACACACAACCAGTTACACTACACAACCAGTTACACACACAGCCAGTTACACTACACAACCAGTTTATGTGCGTAGCCAAGGGGGGTTCGAACGAACCGCCCACTTTGCGTATGAAGTCCCGCCTACAACTCCCGCACAACACAAGTTCTGTTAAGAGAGGGAGAAAGAGAAGATATGGAGAAACCGCTAATGTCAAACCGGTTAACACGCCCCGGTGGTTCACAGGAAGCGTGTTGGGTTGCTACTCCAAACGTTATCTCGACTCGGGTTCGATCATCACTTGGTTGAACTTATTTTACGTTTGTCTTTTATTGGATATATACATATAT
>JBBPBX010005004.1:34430-60066 GCA_038048925.1 Garcialebias charrua
ATCACAAGCTGAAAAATGGCAAAACTCTATAGAAGTCATTTAAATATGTACCGTATTTTCCGGTGTATAGGTCGCACCTTTTTATGTTTTTTTTTTCAAGGCCTGCGACCTATACACCAGTGCGACCTATTTATGGAATTTTTTCCATATTTTTAGACCAATTTTTGCCTCAGTTATGACCGTTTTTCACTTTGGCAGAAAATGGTGCAGTACCACTTTCGGCCGCTAGGGGCGCAGTGCAGTACCAGTTTCGGCCGCTAGGGGACACTTCCAGAGGAGTACACCGACCGTTTCCAGCTCATGTGTCCGAAAAAAAGCTCCTCTGCTCGGACTGACTGTCGGCCTCCTGGTCTGGATGTAGCTTCTGTTAGCTCTGTGTTTGTTAGCTGTTTGTTTGCAAGATAAGTCAAGAACCACTCAGCGGACTTTTCTGAAACTTACAGAATGTAATCACAGTGTGGATGTTTACAAGTGAGTAGCTTTATTAGATGTTTGAGATAAATAAATAAAAAATGATCTTTTAGTAGCATTAGCTTCTGTTAGCATTGGTTTTATTTCTGTTTACGTTATAAATAGCTTCTAAACCAATCGGTGTATATTTTTTCTGCTTACAGGGTGTAATTATATGAGCTTTAATGTACTTAACTATGTCCTGGAGGAAAAATTTGAGATGAGATTAGATTTTTTATTCGTGTTTTCAGAGACGGACTCGTCTCGTGTTAGCTTCTGGTTTTATTTCTGTTTATGTTATAAATAGCTTCGAAACCAATCGGTGTATATTTTTTCTGCTTACAGAGTGTAATTATATGAGCTTTAATGTACTTAACTATGGCCTGGAGGAAAAATTTGAGATGAGATTCGATTTTTTATTCGTGTTTTCAGAGACGGACTCTCCTGTGGCAGACATTAGCAGCAGAGCTAAACACTCGGTCCATATTGCCGGGTTGACTCAGCGGTGACGCAGCACGTCAGCGGTGGATGACGCATTACGTCGGCGGTGACGTAGGTGCGACCTATACACCGGTGCAATCTATGTATTTTTCCAATTTTTTGGCAATAATTGGACAGTGCGACCTATACAGCGTTGCGACCTATACAACGGAAAATACGGTATATAAAAAAAAGGAGTTTGTGTTAACCACATGCATAACAAAAACTCAATTTTTTAATCCAATAAAAGACAAACGTAAAATAAGTTCAACCAAGTGAGGATCGAACCCGAGTCGAGATAAAGTTTAGAGTGGCAACCCAACTCGCTTCCACTGAACCACCGGGGCGTGTTGCTCTTTCCAGGTCCACTTTTCCTTCAAACGAACCGCCCCTCATAAAATCCTGGCTACGCCCATGCAGTTACACTGCACAACCAGTTACACTACACAACCAGTTACATTATGAGAAAGAACATACAGGTACAGTACTGCAGTAACGTCCTGTTTGTTTTGTATGCAAACACTTTGTTACTGATTGTTTAGACTCAAACATATCGGAGTCATTCTGGATGGAACAGGGGTGTCCAAAGTGTGGCCCGAGAGCCATTTGCGGCCCTTGGAGTGATTTTGTGCGGCCCACGACTACAAATCAGAATAGTGTAATTTTGACCCACACTTAAGAGGTGATGCAGATGTAGACCTTTTGTAAATTTAATGGTGATACTTCTTAGGTTTAACAGCAAAACAGATTACAACATTTTAAACATGAGCAATATTAAGTACAAATATTTAGCTATAATTAGTCCCTTTGTCCTACAACAAACCTTCACTAACATACCAAAAAGTAGAATTTTGTATAGTAATTCATAAAAGTTGGCTATATATAACAAGTATTTTCAAAGAAAATACTTGGAGAGAAATTTGACATTTTAAAAATAATATAAAGTGTTATATCAACATACAAGTTGATCAACTTTATCAGTGTCCTGTCAAACCTTCCATGAATCTGTTTTAGTGACTGCCAGCTGGACGGGTTTTCAGAACTTCGATGACCATTTTGGGCTTTCCATGGTCCAAACGGGCATTTTAAGCTCTACCCCCTTTTTAAAAGAACAGTTATTCATTTTAGGCCTTTGTCTAAAATGAACTTTCCAAGCACAAGAAAACAAAAACTAGACCTAAAAAAAAATCTAGTAAATTGATTCTTTAAATAAAGAAATAAGTAAACAAAAGGTTAATGAGAGTCTTAATGTTCTGGATCTACAACAATTAAAAAATTTTGCCTTTCTCAAAAATATTGTTCAAGTTGAGAATTTAAAAATGAGGGGAAAAATAAAATCACGCTTTTGAAAATTATTCAAAGTTTTCTGTCCCATGAGTCCTTCCATGTACAGGTAGTCCCCGACTTACGAGCGAGTTCCGTCACTAGGGGGCGCTCGTAAGTCAAAAATTCGTAAGTAGGATCACATAGTAAAAAAAAAAAAAAAATTTTTTTTTTTTTTACTTTTTTTTTTTTTTATAAATGAATACATGTACAGTACTGGACAGTCACCAAGCACTTAGCCTATCCTAACACAGTTTTTAAAGATGAAGGAATAAGTTGAATTGTCTCCCTTTCACATAAAGGGAGCAAGCTCCCTATGGAGCCTGCAGGGAGGAGGGAGACAATTAAACTGACTCCTTCATCTTTAAAAACTGTGTTAGGATAGGCTAAGTGCTTGGTGACTGTACAGTACTGTACATTTATCTATTTATTAAAAATATACAGTATATACAGTATTTTTATTTTTTATTGTTTTTTATTTATAAATAGATAAATGTACAGTACTGTACAGTCACCAAGCACTTAGCCTATCCTAACACAGTTTTTAAAGATGAAGGAGTCAGTTGAATTGTCTCCCTCCTCCCTGCAGGCTCCATAGGGAGCTTGCTCCCTTTATGTGAAAGGGAGACAATTCAACTTATTCCTTCATCTTTAAAAACTGTGTTAGGATAGGCTAAGTGCTTGGTGACTGTCCAGTACTGTACATGTATTCATTTATAAAAAAAAAAAAAAAATATTTTTTTTTTTTTTAATGAGATGCATGCTCGTAAGTCCGGGACCTCGTAAGTCAGAGCGCTCGTAAGTCGGGGACTACCTGTAGTTCTGGTCCACCCGTGAGAACGTTTGGACACCCCTGGGCTCGAGGCTTAAATGAAATACTGAGTTTCTGCTACACTGAAGAGAACAATACTTGAATCGTTCCAGTGACAAACATTTATACTGCAAAGCACAGCCGCACCTTCCAACCTTTTAAAGGTGCTCACTGCACGTCAAGTCAAACAGAACGTTTATCCTGAAGCGTGCAGTAGTTTTCCAGATGTGTTGACATGTGGACACGTAGTCGATGTAAACACTAATCTGCATGCTCTCATCAGGTCTGAGCTTTAATACGCAGCCACACATCACCCGGACTCTTCCGTAGGTGTAAACACACACACGATGGATGAGGAACAGATTGTTACCTCTTCATGAGGCTGCAACTTTGAGCTTCATGCACTAGAGCGACGCCGCCGCAACCTGAACGTCTTTTACACTTTGACTCAGAGCAGTGACTTATAGGACACGGGACACTTCAGTGTCCATCGTATTGGATTTTAAAGGACTGTTGCTGTAGGAATGTTGAACTGAATAAAAATAAAGTACCGGTACATGTTTTTACTGCAGATGTGCAAAATGGTTTAGTTTTTTATTAAGAATGATTGTAATACAGCTAGTTTTATGCCTGTAATTTATGTGGTCTATGCAAAATGATCAGCCTGGAGGTTTAAAGACATGTGTTTCTAACAGAGGACTCCGATGTTCACTGCAATCTGTTTATGGGGCTATTTAATTGTTTTTTGGCTCAGAGTAGGAGCTAGTGTGTAAAAATAAGGGTATTTTTGCAGATATTTAATGATTTGTATGTTTTGATAATTGTTAAGTGAGTGAACCTTTTGAATGTTAAATCAAATCACTTTAAAAAAAAGTGTCCCTTGTTTTTATTTCACGCTCGTCAGCTGAACACGTTACAACTCAACATCCACGGATAATCGCGACAGGTTCAATCATTCTTAAGACCGTTCCAATTAAGTTTGAATGCCTAAAATGTACATATCTCACAAGTTATTACAAGGAATATTGCAGCAGCGTGGCCTAATCATGGTACACATTCTGTTTTGGCCAATTAGAGCTCACTTGGTGCAAACTCCTTTATGGCATCTTGCTCACTCGCGTGCCATGGCAAAATTAACTCCACTAAACATCAGACCTGTTGCACACGATTTCATTTTGGAGAGTTTCCCCCAGCGGCTCTAAAAATCAGTTTATATTTACTCTGATTAACTCTAAATGACATACACAAGGAAACCCTTCACTGTCAGCATCGTGTCTGTGAGCAGGAGCTGTTCTTTATATACCTTATCAATAGATTTCTAATGGTGACTTGGACATGAAGGACATTGTCGTGAATACAACAAATGCAGTGGTCATGGTCCGGGCCAAACTACGGTCATGACCATGAAAGGGCTCTTTGAATTTCGGGGGGAAAGTTACCGTAAGTTTGTATGAAAACTGTACAAGAACAAAAACCTGCTGCAAAAGAAACTTATTGAATCAAAAATGTTGCACATATATTTACAAAAAATAACATTCTATGGAGAACAGCACAGCTAAAAAAAAAAATGTCACAGGAAGTGTTGCGTCTGACGTGAGTTGAAGTCCAGGGCTTGTTGGGGACTGATGCTACCCACGGAGCAGATGTAGTCCTGCGGTGTCGGCTCTGCTCAGACACGTGCAAAGTGTTTGTAGAACAAGGACAGTTTCTGGAATGTACTAGAGTGGTCTACTACATCCATGTGCATAAACACAGTCACACACAAATACAGACTGGAACGTCAGTCGTCTCGAAACATACGCCAGTCAGGCAAAGATGGAGAGAACAACAAAAAACAGCTGAAATCTGGAAAAAACTGTTCCTCGAGGGGTTAAAAAACCAATATGGACCTCGCACTTTCCCAGGAGTGTGTTGGCTGCGCCGGAGTGCTCAGGTCTCCCTATGACACATCATGATCGTCCTCACGTCTACAGGATTCAGCAGTCAATACCGCCACTCTGGACCACATGATGGGACACGGTACTACATGTTGGAGGTGGGGGTGATTGGCAAATGACAGTTCTGGTTGTAAAAATGACGACTTTCATGTGGACTTCTGCCTATAGTGAAGTGTCAAGTCCCCTCCGCTCTTCCAGATAAAATGTTTAACTGTCCGCAGGTCCATGTTGGGGTCTAGAACCTGAAAAACACAAAACGGTTACTAACAACTCTTACAATGTGTAAATGTTTTGATTCAAAGGACTGTGCACAATAATCAATGTTCCACAAATATAAATGCACCAGAATCGGCACAACAATTATTTATAATGTGTTAAAAAAAGAAAGAAGTCAGCGTGCCTGGTCTTGACACATGAGTTCAATCTTCTCCTCAGCCAGCATGGCCATGTCCTCCTCCTTCTCCTGCTCGCCTGGCTTATCATTGGCTGAGGAGCTGGTGGTCTGAGACTCGTTGTCCAGATTAATGATCTTCTCGTAAACGTGCTCCATCACCTTCCTCACCTGGAGCATATCACTGGCCGAGAGACGGTCCCTAAAGAGGAGGAAACAACCCGATCTGAGAGGTGGCCTGCTCCTCGGACCAGAACTTTCAGATTCTGCTGCTACGACGTAGAAAAGATTCAACTTACTTTTTGAGTGTTTTTGCACCAGAGGAAGAATGGGGCTGGAGGTAGAACGGGATTTTGTTGAACTTGGGCATATTTTTCTAGAAGAGAGGAGGGAACAGAAATAAATCATGGCAGAAGGTGTTCATGAAAACATGTGAGACAAAAACAACACGAGCTCACGATACGAGCACGTGACTTCAGATGGTGAACACAGTGCAAACTAACAATCACCTCATTTAGTTTCTGTACATTTAATGACCTGCAACAGAATCTCTTCCAACAACAATAAGCCTCTCATGTGAGGCACACACACTTACTGTTGGAACAGTTCCCCTCACACAAACCAGGCACTGAATCACATATACTGTAATGATAATTATAACAACAATAATTATTATTATAATGCCTCCAAACACCAAAATAATTGGTTAAGAGGAAAGATGGAAACAAACTTAAACAATAAAAAGAGGACACAAAATACAATTGAAACCAGAAGTTTACATACACTGACAGACATATCCATTTTTCACACTGACGTGAAATCAGAATAAACTTTTCTGTTTTAGGTCAATTAGGATTATCAAAAATTTTTCTATTTGCAAAATGCCTAAATAATGAGAGTGAGCCTTTTTAAGGCAATTTTTATTAATTTTTTCAAAGTCAAAAGTTTAAATACACTAAGAGTACAATGCCTTTAAACAATTTTGGACATTTGATGTCATGTCATTGTAAGCTTCTGATCAGTTTATTGATCACATCTGAGTTAATTAGAGACACACCTGTGGATGTAATTTAAAGAACACCTGAACACACTGCTTCACATCATTGTGAAGAAGGAGATGGTCGTGGACTTCATAAGGAACAACCCCCCCCCCCAAACATAAGAGGATCTGCAGTGGAGGTGGTCTCCAGCTACAAATACTTGGGTGTACACTTGAATGATAACCTCAGCTGGAGCAACAACACCACCAGCCTGATCATCAGAGACTCTACTTCATCAGACGACTGAGACGAGCTGGTCTGAGAAGCTCAGTCCTCACCTCCTTTAGAGTATATGCAGGGTCTTGAATGTTATTAAAAGTTGATAAATCAATTTTGGGAAAATTAAGGGTCTTGAAAAGTATTAAAAAGTCTTGAAAACAATTTGATGTGGTATTATTATTATTTTTGCTGTTATTCTAGCTTTAAATAATTTGACAGCAAAAAGTATGTATGACTAATATTTGTTTTCCTCACCGCGGATGATTCGGAAACTGCTTCGCACAAATTTAGAGTGTCAGGTTACAACAGCCTTTACGGCTAGGCCTATCTTGTGTGCATGCACGGCTGCTTTATCTCCAAGTTGAGCCTGTGTGTTCGAGTAAGTTGCCGCGAGACCGTGAGAACAATGGGTAAATGTAAGTTTTCTGACTCCTGGTTGGAGATTCATTCATTCATTCAACCTTTATTTATACAGGCTAGCCTCGTTGAGTCACGGGGACTCATTTACAAGAGGGACCTGTCTCACTCACACCAAACAACCATCCACTCTCACACTCACACCTAGGGTCAATTTAGAGTCACCAATCAGCCTAACAAGCATGTTTTTTGGTCTGTGGGAGGAAACCGGAGTACCCGGAGGAAACCCACGCATGCACGGGGAGAACATGCAAACTCCACCCAGAAAGGCCCCGGACCGGGATTTGAACCGGCAACCTTCTCGCTGAGAGGCAGCAGCTCTACCAGTTGTGCCACCGTGCTGCCAAAAAAGAGATGCCTGATTTTCAAGAATGGCTGAGGCCTGTCGCCGAGAATAACCGTGTTTATTTCTTATTCGCCATTGTTCAACCAAGTTACTTTAAAATAGCTACGAGTCTTGTTGTAACCTAAGCTATATTTTCTTAAACCTAGTCGTGGTTCAGTTTCTTCTTTTGAACTTTTTTCTTTCCACTGTATCTCAGTTCTGTTGTAGGTTTGAGATTCACAGATTTACAGTAATTGAAAACAACAGCAGTTTTGTAAATCAAAGATTTGTTGCTTAATAAAACAAAGTGACGATAAGGTCTTGAATTTATTTTGGAAGGTCTTTAAAAAGTCTTGAAAAGGTATTGAAATTAACTTCATTATTCTTGCATATACCCTGTGTGGAGAGCATCCTCAACCTCCCCACCATCAGACATCTACACCTCCAAGAGGACCAACTGCATCATGAAGGACCCCACTCACCCAGCACACACTTTTTGCCCCGCTCCCCTCAGGAAGGAGGTTAAGGAGCATTAAGTGTAGAACACCTAGACTGAGGAACAGCTTCTACCCTGAGACTGTTAGACTCATGAATATCTAACCAGGATAATCACTGTGAAAAATCACATCATGTTGCTGCTGATCTGTTTCATGTTGCTGCTGATCTGTTTCATGTTGCTGCTGATCTGTTTCATGTTGCTGCTGATCTGTTTCATGTTGCTGCTGATCTGTTTCATGTTGCTGCTGATCTGTTTCATGTTGCTGCTGATCTGTTTCATGTTGCTGCTGATCTGTTTCATGTTGCTGCTGATCTGTTTCATGTTGCTGCTGATCTGTTTCATGTTGCTGCTGATCTGTTTCATGTTGCTGCTGATCTGTTTCATGTTGCTGCTGATCTGTTTCATGTTGCTGCTGATCTGTTTCATGTTGCTGCTGATCTGTTTCATGTTGCTGCTGATCTGTTTCATGTTGCTGCTGATCTGTTTCATGTTGCTGCTGATCTGTTTCATGTTGCTGCTGATCTGTTTCATGTTGCTGCTGATCTGTTTCATGTTGCTGCTGATCTGTTTCATGTTGCTGCTGATCTGTTTCATGTTGCTGCTGATCTGTTTCATGTTGCTGCTGATCTGTTTCATGTTGCTGCTGATCTGTTTCATGTTGCTGCTGATCTGTTTCATGTTGCTGCTGATCTGTTTCATGTTGCTGCTGATCTGTTTCATGTTGCTGCTGATCTGTTTCATGTTGCTGCTGATCTGTTTCATGTTGCTGCTGATCTGTTTCATGTTGCTGCTGATCTGTTTCATGTTGCTGCTGATCTGTTTCATGTTGCTGCTGATCTGTTTCATGTTGCTGCTGATCTGTTTCATGTTGCTGCTGATCTGTTTCATGTTGCTGCTGATCTGTTTCATGTTGCTGCTGATCTGTTTCATGTTGCTGCTGATCTGTTTCATGTTGCTGCTGATCTGTTTCATGTTGCTGCTGATCTGTTTCATGTTGCTGCTGATCTGTTTCATGTTGCTGCTGATCTGTTTCATGTTGCTGCTGATCTGTTTCATGTTGCTGCTGATCTGTTTCATGTTGCTGCTGATCTGTTTCATGTTGCTGCTGATCTGTTTCATGTTGCTGCTGATCTGTTTCATGTTGCTGCTGATCTGTTTCATGTTGCTGCTGATCTGTTTCATGTTGCTGCTGATCTGTTTCATGTTGCTGCTGATCTGTTTCATGTTGCTGCTGATCTGTTTCATGTTGCTGCTGATCTGTTTCATGTTGCTGCTGATCTGTTTCATGTTGCTGCTGATCTGTTTCATGTTGCTGCTGATCTGTTTCATGTTGCTGCTGATCTGTTTCATGTTGCTGCTGATCTGTTTCATGTTGCTGCTGATCTGTTTCATGTTGCTGCTGATCTGTTTCATGTTGCTGCTGATCTGTTTCATGTTGCTGCTGATCTGTTTCATGTTGCTGCTGATCTGTTTCATGTTGCTGCTGATCTGTTTCATGTTGCTGCTGATCTGTTTCATGTTGCTGCTGATCTGTTTCATGTTGCTGCTGATCTGTTTCATGTTGCTGCTGATCTGTTTCATGTTGCTGCTGATCTGTTTCATGTTGCTGCTGATCTGTTTCATGTTGCTGCTGATCTGTTTCATGTTGCTGCTGATCTGTTTCATGTTGCTGTTGATCTGTTTCATGTTGCTGTTGATCTGTTTCATGTTGCTGTTGCTGCTCATCTGTTTCATGTTGCTGCTCATCTGTTTCATGTTGCTGCTCATCTGTTTCATGTTGCTGTGTTAATGCGTGCTCATCTGCTTATACAGACTCATGTTTATGCTGCTGTTCGTCGTAATGCTTTCATGCTAGTTGCTTAGTGTATTTTTAGTTAAATTTCTTACTTCATATCTTAGATATTACTGTTTTCTTTTACCTTTTATGCTTTTGTTGGATGTACCTGAGACACTGTGCACACAATTTCATACCATATGTGGTGCGAACGACAAATAAACTTGAATCCTCCTTCCTTGTGTAACATCATGGGAAAGTCGAAACAAACCAGCCAACATATCAAGAAGAGAACTGTGGACTTGCACATGTCTGTTTCACCCTTGGGTGCAACTTCCAGATGCCAGATGCCTGAAGGTGCCTCGTTTATCTGTACAATTATACGCAAGTACAAACAAGATGGGGATGTCCAGCCAATGTACCGCTCAGGAAGGAGACAGGTTCTGTGTCCCAGAGATGAACGTGCTTTGGTCTGAAATGTGCAGATCAACCCGAGAACAAAAGCAGAAGACCTGCTGAAGATGCTGAAACTGGTAGGAGTGTCTCATTACGGTATCTATGTTTACATGTTTTTACATGTTAGGCTGAATGGTTGTTTGGGCGGCCGTGGTGTAGTGGTAATGGCAGTCGTCTCCCGATCGGAAAGTTGGCGGTTCGACTCCCGGGACCCGCACCATGTGTCGTTGTGTCCTTGGGCAAGACACTTAACCCTGAGTTGCTCCCGGTAGGACTGGAAAGCACCTTGCATGGTAGTCTGCCGCCACCGGTTTATGAATGTGTGTAGCATTCAATATATGTGTAGCACTTTGAGATTTTCAGTAATGAAAAGTGCGTTATAAATTGAATTAATTATTATTATTATTTGGTGTGAGTGAGACAGGTCCCTCTTGTAAATGAGTCCCCGTGGCTCAACGAGGCTAGCCTGTATAAATAAAGGTTGAATGAATGAATGAACATGTGTTAAATTCTTTGACCGGATTGAAATGTTTTCAGATTAAGTGGAGACGTTACTGCACTCCCTGACTGAGCTACAGGTGATACAGATCATTTTGAGCTCTTTCAAAGTTTCTAGTAAATGTTGTCCCCGACATGGTAATTTTATTAGCATCTAGCTAGGTGGAAATATATGAGGTAGACAAAGGTCACACATGCGCAGTCAGGTCAGTTTTCCACAATCTGAATAAAATGATCAGATTAAGTGTTTACATGCACACCGTTCAGAGTATGAATGGGCATAAACCACCTGTCTCATTCTGATTACAAATTCTTTCAGATCGAGCTGAATCAACAAAAAATAATCTGAATGGGGTGTTTACATGACAAGTTTTTATTCTGAACGGACGTTTAATCCGATTACTTATGTCCATGTAAACATAGCATTGACATAGGCTGAAAAGCCACTCTGCCAGGAAGAAGACATTACTTCAAAAGAAACATAAAAATGCCAGATTAATGTACGCAGACGCACACAGGGGACAAACCTTAGTTTCTGGAGACATGTCCTGTGGTCTGAAGAAACTAAAATTTAACTGTTTGGCCATAATGACCATCGTTACTTTTGGAGGAAAAAGCCTGAGAACACCGTCCTGACTGTGAAACACGGGGGTGGCAGCAGTTGTTTTGCTGCAGGAGGGACTGGTGCACTTTACAAAATAGATGACATCACGAGGAAAGAACATTATATGGAAATACTGAAGCAACATATCAAGACATCAGCCAGGAAGTTGAAGCTTGGGCGCAAATGCAGTGTTTGCTCTACCATTATACAAGCAGGGTGCTCCGCCCCGTTAACAGAACTGAGCGCCCCGCCTACCAAACTACACGCCAACCCCCACCACTGGCACCACTGGCGTAATGCAATACAGGTGCGCTAGCTAAAAGCTAAAGGCAGAGCTCACCTGAAACACCACCACCACGCACGCGCGCTCCAAAACTGCTGCATCTTAAAAATGTTGCAGCTCACTGAAAACATTTTAAATTAAAGCTGCAAGCAGCATTGAGGCCTCATCATTCAACGTTGGTGCCAGAGGGTTTTCTGTGCATCTTGGTGAATTGGACAAGTGCACCAAATTTCATGTTTCTACGACAAACTAAGGCCAATGTGAAGGGTCTTTTGAAATTTTCTAGGTGGCGCTCTTGAGCCGTTTCTGTTGCGATTTTTGCCACGCCCCCAAAATACGTAATTTGATGCGGCTGCCAAATTTGGTGAGTTTTGAGATATGATAAAGCCCCCAAAAGGGCGATTCATTTGGTGGAAAAAATTGCAGCTCGGGTCTGAACAGAGCGATTACAATAGGCCTTCACATTGCTTCGCTGCTCGGGCCTAACAAGAAGTTTTGAGAAGCCCTGAAGAAAACACTGCAGTGAAAGAAGCTGCACACTTTGTAAAGAAACCATCCCAGTTATACAACTGTTAAAACGGTTATTAAAAGAAAAACATTCTTTGATAACAGACCCCCCTGCCCCCCCAGGCCAGAAACCCAGGGGAAACACTGAGGTCCCAGGTGTTTAGTTTGTAAAGAGCATTTATTCTGGAGTCTTCAAAACATCTGCACGTCCTCGCTCAAGTCCCAGACCTCACACCTTTGTCCCCTGAACGTTTCAAACAGCTGCAGAGTTTACACAGTTACTAGAACTCTTCTTTATTTTGGTGCAGAAGTGTTGAGCGCGTCTCCGTTTAGTTTTCCTACGTTTCAGAGCAGTACTTGGACACGTGCACAGCATCCCGTCTGAAGCTACAGCCCTGAACGTCCGGGTTCGTCTACTCTGAAGGTAAATAACTAGTTATGCAACAATGCTCAGTCAGGTCATGTGGACAGTTTCGTTTGTTGCTGAGACGTTTCATCCTTCATCTAAAAGACTTCTTCAAACTAAGGTCCTGTACACACGTAGCCTGGTGTTTGAAAAACGAATATCTGCGCAAAAAAAAAAATCTCTGTACATACATGTTAGGATATTTAAAATGTTCGTCTACATGTCCCCGTTTATTTTCACCACAGAGCGTTGTAATGAATATGCTGAACCCATAGGTGGCAGTGTAGTGCCGTCACAACCCTTCAACCCAGCTGCAACTTCCTGTTATTTATTATTATTTTTCTTTCGTTTGTGTGGACAGACCGTGAGGTTGATTTACTATTAAATACTGTGTTGGAGTACAAAGTTAATAAAATGCAGGAAAATGTCGACTGGGAATCATGTCAGAGCAGGTATGTTGACATTTTAGTGCTTTTTTTTCTCCGAGCATTATGTGACATCAGCTCCAGCTGGAGCACAAACCTCCGGTTCTGAAAGTCCACACGCAGACTCGAACGCGGAGAATTCTCAAATCTCCACTTTGGTCTGAGTTTTATTATTTGTTTATAGTTGCATCAACCGGAGTTCACGTGTGGATGAACGGCCACACCGCATGATAAACTGTTCGGTTTTACTGATATCCGGCTACGTGTGTACAGGGCCCGAGGAGCCAGCAAACCAAACTGAATCCCACAAGCAGCACACTCCCAGAGTGGGAAAAAAAAAACAGTTTGCTGGTGGTAAGATGGCTTCGGAGGCCCGCCCTCTCCCCCGTCAACTCCTCTAAGGCAGCCATGTCAAAGTAGTTGAAAACACCAAAGTTGTAACTTGTTCATGCGTCAAACCTCCAAACAAATCTGCCAACGTTCATTTAAAAATGGACTCCACCGCTGCAGCTGAAAACTCCACCGCTGTCTCACAATGTTAAGTTGCCAGCTAGTGGTGCAGTCACAGCACCAACCCCTGAACACCAGCAGCAGTACTCACATCTACGGTTATATCGATGACCCACTGTGGGACGGTCTCGTTCAGCAGCATCGACTCGGTCTCTCCACCTGAATCTCTACACAGCAGCCTGCAACAGAACACACGTCACTCACTCTGCTGGAACAGTTCAACGTCAGCGTGTGCTGATGAGACCACACCTAAACAGAGTTCTCCCTCCAGCTTCTCCAAATATAACAGGCGTGTGAGGCGGAACCTGGAAGTATCCGTTTCCTTTCTGGACCCTGTTCTCCTGCTCGCCGTTCACTGTGGACACAACACAAAGCTGTAAAAGCAGCGAGCCAGCGCTCGCCTCACGCCAGTTGTCCCAGTCTCCTCACCGTGGTTCACCTCGTTCTCCTCCTCATCCATTGGGTTGATGCGAGTTCTGGGCCAGAACTCCAGCAGAGCCTGGAGCAACAACCCACCCAGGTTCACTGCAAATGAGAACAAACAGATTACACCACAGATGTAAAGCTGCACTAATGACCACAAAGTGTTCAACCATAACATTATGTCCACTGACAGGTGGACTGCTCATCTTGTAACAACGTTCTGCTGAGCATCCCGACATCAACATGATTTATTTCACCTGTTGCTGGGAGATGGTTAAAAAAACACAAAGTAATGTTCAACCAGCCAACAAACTCAGAGAACAGATAATCTAACAGGATCTGAGGAAAACGAGCCCAGTCCACAACAAGTCCAGTACGTCTGGACACCAAACACTCAGATGCTCTTTGTCCGCTGACTGCTGTTATGGCAACAACAGCTGTGCACTGCCGCTGACTGCTGTTATGGCAACAACAGCTGTGCACTGTATTTAACATGAGGCGTGCTCAGAACGTCGTAGATGAAACGTGATAACCTACACTTTGGGTCAGACCCATCAGAACTGGAAAAACCTGCATCTTTTGCAGACACCCAGGCAGCGAAGCAGTCACTCTCATCCAAAGTGATAGTGAGCATCTATTTGGAAAAAAAAAAGAAGTATAAATGCAACAAACAGGAAAACGTCACTCACATCAAGGCTAATGTCACTCACCCCAGTTTTCAGATCGACAGAGAACCAGTTTGGCACATAGACCATCTTGAAGCGCTTTTTAATTTCTTCATCAAACTCTACTTTTCCCAAGTCTTCACCCTTGCAAGCCTGAAAGCAAATAAACATGTACTGTATATGAGTAACTCCTGTCGTGTGTTCAGATCAAACTCGTCTCATTAAGTTTCCTTCAATCATTATCCCATTAAAAGGACAAAAATAAAGGTTATTCATAATTGTAAACCTTACACACTGCACGTACAACATTGCATTTACCTTTAAGACGTCCCAAAACGCCACGTTGTTGTTGGTGTCTTTGGTGAGTATGTGTCTCTTGTCATTTAGAATGTGGCACTGTATAATACTGGCACCTCCTGCAAAAACAAGTTTTATTTTACTCAGTGAAAACCTGAAAAACAAAGAAGTTGAACAAACAGCTCAACTTTACCCTTGATGACTTGTTCTGGCTGAGTACACAGAGGAGTCAGAGGGGTGCTGCAGTCATTGTCGTACTCCCCGGACGATCTGAAGTTGTGTATTCCCTTTAGAGACTACACAAACAAATAAAAACATTACATCACACACCGGCTGCCACCCAGAGCTCACCACCTTCCACTTAGACTGCCCCTCCTGCAGGTGGTGGGCCCACAGGAAGGCCAACTCGTGCTGTGGCCCACGCCGTGCTCAGCAGACACTAGCTAACAAGCCTCTCCAGGCTGGCTCGCAATTTATTCCTTCCAATTATCCACCTTCTTCCTGGAGGCTCTACTGTAGAAATGATTATAGATACAACTTCCTGTCAGACAGGAAGTAGCAGTAAGCACTGGTTAACCATGGCAGTGGAGCACAGAAAATAATTTTCATTCAGTTCAGCAGATAAAACTATGTTTTTGTTTTGTTCACATTTATTTAACAACCATAAAGTTTACTAAAACAGCCGTGCTGAGTTCAGGTGCCTGTTGTGTTCAGGGCTGCAGAACAAATCCGTTTCTACAACAACAGAGTTTGAACACAGACCCAAAACAAAAAGAGTTCCTGTGAAAAGAGGTAAAGTTTCCATCTTCTACCTACAGAGGAGGAATTAAGAAGAATGTGGCTGAAAAATGTGAACTTGAAGAGACCACCCAAAACTCTGTGAGCTCATTTCACTTTGTTGACAAACGGCCTATGGAGGAAAACCTGCATCTACTTTGTGTCTGGACTGTAATAAACCACCGGAGAAGAGACGCCTGATCCTCAGAAGATTGAAAACAGTGACGAGAACATCAGGTGATGGAGGACTTTAAGTCTTTGTCTGGGCTCTGTGTCTGTTTTAAAGTCAATAAGTTTGTGTCCCACCTCGTTTAACAAACACCACCGACCTTATTACTGTGTGTAGATACTAACACACCTCAGAGCTTTTCAGCTTGTTCATTGTTTCACCATCGGATGAATAGAGTCAGTGAAGTAGCTAAATCTGCTAGTAGATGTAGCTAAATCTGCTAGTAGATGTAGCTAAATCTGCTAGTAGATGTAGCTAAATCTGCTAGTAGATGTAGCTAAATCTGCTAGTAGATGTAGCTAAATCTGCTAGTAGATGTAGCTAAATCTGCTAGTAGATGTAGCTAAATCTGCTAGTAGATGTAGCTAAATCTGCTAGTAGATGTAGCTAAATCTGCTAGTAGATGTAGCTAAATCTGCTAGTAGATGTAGCTAAATCTGCTAGTAGATGTAGCTAAATCTGCTAGTAGATGTAGCTAAATCTGCTAGTAGATGTAGCTAAATCTGCTAGTAGATGTAGCTAAATCTGCTAGTAGATGTAGCTAAATCTGCTAGTAGATGTAGCTAAATCTGCTAGTAGATGTAGCTAAATCTGCTAGTAGATGTAGCTAAATCTGCTAGTAGATGTAGCTAAATCTGCTAGTAGATGTAGCTAAATCTGCTAGTAGATGTAGCTAAATCTGCTAGTAGATGTAGCTAAATCTGCTAGTAGATGAAGCTAAATCTGCTAGTAGATGTAGCTAAATCTGCTAGTAGATGTAGCTAAATATGCTAGTAGATGTAGCTAAATATGCTAGTAGATGTAGCTAAATCTGCTAGTAGATGTAGCTAAATCTGCTAGTAGATGTAGCTAAATCTGCTAGTAGATGTAGCTAAATCTGCTAGTAGATGTAGCTAAATCTGCTAGTAGATGTAGCTAAATCTGCTAGTAGATGTAGCTAAATCTGCTAGTAGATGTAGCTAAATCTGCTAGTAGATGTAGCTAAATCTGCTAGTAGATGTAGCTAAATCTGCTAGTAGATGTAGCTAAATCTGCTAGTAGATGTAGCTAAATCTGCTAGTAGATGTAGCTAAATCTGCTAGTAGATGTAGCTAAATCTGCTAGTAGATGTAGCTAAATATGCTAGTAGATGTAGCTAAATATGCTAGTAGATGTAGCTAAATATGCTAGTAGATGTAGCTAAATATGCTAGTAGCTGTAGCTAAATATGCTAGATGTAATCTGCAGCAGTTCTTCAGCTCGTCCTCCACCCCTCGTCCTCAGCAGGTATGATTACAGTATATTGTCCTGTTTGTGCTCTGACAGGTGGTGTTCCTACGTGTTTAAATTAAATCTACACTGCTCAGAGAAACTACATTAACTCGTACAGTTCACACATAAACAAATGCTGGTTCTGATCTATGCCGCAAGTTGCGCCTATAATTCAAGCAAGGCACCGTGGGGCTATAATAATAATAATGAGGACAGGAGTGTTGTGAATGGCTCTTTGTCTGGCCTGTCACCTAAAACCAATCTGCCTTGAGACCCTACCAGGGGGGGTAACCACCACTCTGACAGCACTGACACTGACTCCTCCACCATATCAAATCATGGAGGAGCAAAACGTCACAATAAAATGCACACACCTGCATAATTAGAATCACTTAAACCCAATCTGAAATAAATAAACACTCCCTGTCTGTCTGCAGCTAGCTGTGATAAATTTAATTCACTTTCCCAGATCTCCCAACCTGCAGGAGTAATGATCCTCAGGCACGGACCAACTTCCATCCAGACAGTTACGCTGGCAGTTGAACAGTTATTTCAGAGCTGTCACGCATCCGTACCCATTTATTAACAGACGACTTGGTGGTAGAAACCCAGATTGCTGGAGGTGGGTCAGCAGATCTGTCCAGTTCCATCTGAGCGAAAGAGAAAAACACAAAGGTTCAGTCAGCAAAAGCCACAAGAAAGCATGCAAATATAAAAACAATATTTTTAATTCCCTATGCTTTTGGTATAATAAGACAGACAACCAAAGCATGAAATTAGTAAAACGTGATGTTTTCAAGTGAAAATGATTCCTGCCATCTTACTTTGAGCACCGGGGCCTTCTCCTCACAGATGAGCACTCGGATGTCTGGGTTACGCAGGTCAGTGCAGTAAATCTTTTTGTCTCTGCCTCCAGAATACACATGTGTAAAGGCCTCGTTGACCTGCAGGGCCCACACCCCTTCGTCGTGCACACGGTACGTGGCAATACACCTTTGCTGTCCGAGTGACCACAGGCGAATGGTCCCATCAGAGCTGCCCGACAGGCACTGCAGGAGGAGCCGGCAAACCCAAAGTTTTAATCTGTTTCTGTTGAACAGGCGTCACGTTCCTGACCCGTTTCAGTAAGTTACCTGCGTGCCGTCTCGATTCAGCAGCAATGACTTCACGTTGTCCGTGTGACCCTTTAGCTTCATTAGTTTTGCACATGTTCGAGGATCCCACACTCTCAAAACCTAAAAAAAAAAAGAAATAAACAAAGATTAATGACAGATTTTGTAACTCCATTTAGTGATTAAAAACATTTGATAAATTTCCCAATGCCACTGAGGGAAAAGGTCAGATGTTTTTATTGTTTACATGTTTTCTCAGGCTGGTTACAGAAGAAGCAAACCTTTTCAGTGGATCCAGAAACAATAACTGTCCCCATCTGGTTCATGGCCAGACTATAGATTGAGTCCTTGTTCCCACTCAGTGATGAAGCTGTTGGGAGACAAATTGTTTAAAGCCCAAAAGTGAACAAGAAGCTTAAATAAATAAACAAAAACAAATCTACTGCAGTCAGCAACATCAAAACTTGAGCGTCTAGACGTCCGTAATGGGCAGTAATGGATCAAACTCTTTACTCACTGGTGACGGTGTTGTTGGAAGCTGTGAGTGCTGTTAGGGTGTTCACATCCCAAAGAAAGATCTGCCGGTCCAGACCAGCGGAGGCCACAAGCTCCTTGTCCTTGGCATACGCCAAAGCTTTTACATAGTCTTTGTGTGTCCGTAACGTCGACATGCAAAATCCTTTGTGAGCGTTCCATACTTTGACTGTCGTATCTGACGAGGCCGAAATCACTACAAGACGAGAACATCAACCAGAAGAGAAGAAGCGCTGACAGCTAAACCGTACACCTGAATATGAAACCAATTTGTGGCGAATAGTTAAAACTTACATGTTTTCCCATTGCAACAGAGAACAATATCATTGACCCAGTCTGTATGATGTTCCATTGATGCAATGTATGGATCCTGCTGCAGAAGAGTAGGGCAGTTTCACTACTAAAGATGCAAACAGCTTCCTACATGACAACAACAAAGCTCTGGAGGGTGAAACGTTACTTTGTGCTGATAAACACTCCAGATCCGGATGATCGAGTCTCTCCCTGCGGTGAAGAGCCGGTTCAACGCAGGGTCGAGCTGGAGGGCGTTCACCCCATTCCTGTTATACTTCTCCACCTCGTCTCTGATGACGTAGGAGACCTGTGGCACGAACAGGTGAGAAGTCAGACTCCTACCTGGTCATAAACGTATGCACTTACAAACAACACAAAGCTCAGCTGTAAAATGCTCCACAGAGGGAACAACAGCTGAGGTTTGTTAAAAAAAAAAACGGACATTTAGGTTTCCATCGTGTGTTTGTATTGTAGCAATCGAGGGGCATGAAAAGACACACACCAGCAATTAGACGGAGCCTGGTTACATTGTAGCTTAGCTACCGTCAACACCGTACTCTCAACAAAGTCGCGGACAGGCAGCAGGCTAGTTACTGATGTCATCACGCGGAAAACATGATTTTATACTTTATGCAGCTCGCAGCAAAGAGACGACTGCTAACAAAAGCAAGCTGTCGTTTTGGCGCTCTCGTTAGCAGAACAAGCTAACACCAGCGTAAGCTAAGCTAGCTGTTAGCCGGCTCGAGCCGCTGCTCTACAAGCTCACGGGCCTGTTGTGTTCATTCCACTGTTCATGACACACTTGTGTCAGCGAAGAGACAAATGTGTCCACAGACACACACACAGCAGCTCGCACACTTTACCTGAACTTTCCTCCGCCCAGCCGCGTTCTGCCTGTGATGCGTAGCCATCTTGCATGTTGACAGTCACTTCGTGTGACGCCACATCCGGACAAGAAGAGAACGCGTGCACCTGAGCTTTCTGGGTAATGTAGTTCACTCATCGGCATCCAACTTTTTTCACCTTGTATGGGCGATAAAGTTCACAAAGCTCTTCACTCTGCTGATTAAATATAACATACAAATTGAAATGGTGTTAATTTAAACTCAAAGTTAAACCCTCCTCACCGTCAGAGAACCTCACCTGAGACTTGTTTCAGACTTTTAGGCATGACCCTAGTGTTTTTGAACTTTAACCTTCATGTTTGTTGATGTCCACCAGAGGGCGCCCTGTACCCTGATCTGCGTACAAATTAATCCCAAAGCCTCAACGCACGCACTTTTAATGTCAGCGCTCTCTAAAACCCAGTTATAGCTAATCCCGAATTAAATTAATATTTCATGGACTCGTTTAATCTCCACAAGATTTTATTCTTTTGGGGAGATGACAGCAGTGAAATCATCCATGGTCCAAGCTGCAGATGGCAAAATAACTGGTTTAACAGCTTTGTGTCAAAAGAACAACAATCATACGACAGCTTTTAAAACGCAAACAACGAGACGTGCAGCTACAGTCAAAATGGCAGGCCTGTCTGCGTGTTTACATGAAAAGTATATAAAAAAAGATTGGATTAGATGAGATTAGATAAGCAGCCTATAGTGGCCTGGATGTAAACAGATCCTCTGGTTGCTCATCTCCAGAACTTCATACAGCACTGGATGTTTGTGATGGCTTCCAGGGGTTCATGTTTGAATGGCATGAGGCGGCCAGAAGAGCTGTAATCCTCTTGGGTCCAGCTGCATCATCATCCTCCCTCCCTCGTGCTCTCCTGCTGCTCAAGGGCAAACCGAGGTGCGCCATGCGTGCGGCCGCTGCGCACTCTGCGCGCTCCTAAACTTATCTGCTTTTTTTTTTCTTCTTCCTGGGATGAATTCAGGAGAGCCTCAGAAGGAAACAAGCAGTCGAAAGATGTCCAGCTGTGGGTGATCCTCTGCAGGTGTCCCTCAGAGAAGTGACCCAAAGTTTGGATTCACCTGGAGTTCTACTCTCACAAGCTTGACATGAAGACATGGATTCTGCACGGAGACTTTGGCTTTTCTTTCTCCTGAAACCTGAAGAATTGAACTCTGGAAACGATGCTGTAAATGTCAGAGTTTCAGGTGTAAGTCTATCTTCTACATTGATATTATTTATTGCTTCATTTGTGCTTTTTCCCTTTTTCTATTAACCAGACAAGCTCAAAGTACACATAATGCATAATATATGTAAAACAGAAAGCTATAAAACAACAACAAATTATCAGAACTGTGTTTAGTTTAAGTAAATTAAACCAAATATATTAGATGAACTAACTAATAAAATGTACCCACTAATTAAACCTCTGCACGGTTTAGTCATTTCTTTTTTGATGGATGTTTTAATAATAATAATAATAATAATGAATTCAATTTATAACGCACTTTTCATTAATGAAAATCTCAAAGTGCTACAAGGAGCAACAGAATTAAATGACAATAAAACAGACAATAAAACAAATAATAAAACATTTAAAATCAATAACAATATCAGCTAAGATCAAAAGTAGAATCATGAGGAGGTAGAGTATGCTCGGTCGAAAAGAAAGGTCTTCAAGTCGCTCTTAAAGTCAACCACAGACTGTGGGGCTCTTAGACAGTCAGGAAGAGAGTTCCACAGGCGGGGGGCAGCCACACTGAAAGCCCGGTCTCCCATGGTCCTTAATTTGGTTCTCGGAATGTGAAGGAGATTGCTGTTCTGTGACCGCAGCGAACGGGTGGATGAGTATGGAATGAGAATATCCTTCAGATAATCTGGTGAAGTTCCGTGTAAGCATTGATGTGTAATGAGAGCAGTTTTCTGACTCTTTCTCATGAATCAGCTCAACAGTTATATAAAAAACTAAAACATTGTCAAATAACTTAACATGTGTCGCACGTCCTGCGTCTAACGGT
Source organism: Garcialebias charrua (assembly GCA_038048925.1). NCBI lineage: Eukaryota > Metazoa > Chordata > Actinopteri > Cyprinodontiformes > Rivulidae > Garcialebias > Garcialebias charrua. The sequence continues at coordinate 56,277 of JBBPBX010005004.1, forward strand.
TTTAAAACTTACGTATTATAGACGATCTGCAATTACATTAAAAGGTTTTCACCTAAGAAGTAGGTCACGTGTTTAGCCAGGGCACATGGGCTCACAGAGCGAGGCAGACGGGTACCACGACCTTTCACTGACAACAGACAACATGCACACTTTGACCTCCTCTGACCTCCAGCAAGTGACATCCTTTACATCAGATTAATACAGCTGGTCGCAGAGTGCACCCAAATCCTGAACATTGTTATTAGCACAACTGTAGAATTGTAGAAAATGCATAAGGCAACGTTTATTGTAATATTAGATGCTGTTTATCACCAAGTTGAGCCATTTGAGGCTGAATGGACTAATGTTTCTCATAAGTGTCAACCAACTCTTTTATTCATTTATAAAGCTTTGTTGTTCTTTGTTTTTGATCCTCTAACCTTATCCTTTATTATAAGTTCTGAGGGAGGCAGATCAGATGTTCAGAAGGTGCTGGCTGGTTGTTCTGCTGATAAGTCCCGTTTTTCTTAAATACCAGAAAATAATTGAAATCCGAGGAAGATCACATAAGAAATATAAAATTTCAAAAGCAACAATAATAAAACAATGTATTGCAATAAACAAACTTGTGAAGCTAAATAAAAGGTTTGGAGAAAAGACACATCTAAACTGCACCTTTAGAACAACACATTGTTGAGTTGTCGAACAAGAATAATGACTTCAAGCACAATGCACTGATTTTGAATTCAGAAAGATTTGACTGGATCAAATTCAGGGTCTATCTGGAATGTTTGCAGTGTGCATCTCAACAAAGAAGGGAGCCATGTTGTTGTTGTCTGCTCCTTTCTGTAGGGGTCACCACAGTGAACAAACTTGCATAAAAGATTTGGAAGTTGTTTTCTTGCTCAAACCAGCAGCTTCAGGATGACAAGGTCCTGACACTGACCCATGAAGCCATGTTGTTTAAAACTTTTACAACAAGAACAGCTACGTGTGCTTTGTTGTTGTTGTTGCTGTTTGACTGGAAGTCATATGTTGAGCTATACGTGATGCGTTTACTGGTTTATAGCTGCAGCACTCTGAATAAGATGAAGATTGTTTTGTTAATCCTGCAAATAAAATCATTTTTATGTTTGGTTAGAAAGGATCTAACTATGTTGCTAAGGTGATGAAATTCATCTTGGATTATTTTACTTATGTGTTTTTGAAACTTTCAATCAATCTACAGCCAGTCCTGGTTTTAACACTCAGAGGAGTCAAGAAGAAACATATTTGCCTCTTCAAAGACTCAGGAAGGACCGACCAGTTTGTCTAGATTTAACTTAGAGAATTTTTTGAAAGCCAATACTCAACTCTGGCTGTCAGGAAGCAAATAATTTGATAAGTTTCCTAAGGATGTGCTGATCAGCTCTGCGAGGTGCTGACCAACATCTTCAACACCTCACTCGCCCTGGAGTCAGTTCCCACCTGCCTGAAGATCACCACCATCATCCCAGTCCCAAAAAGCTCCACAGTGACTGGTCTGAATGACTATAGACCAGTGGCTCTCACCCCGATAGTCGCTAAATGTTTTGAGAAACTGGTCATGTCCCACATCAAGACAACCGTCAACATCAACGAGGACCCTCATCAATATGCATACCGTGAGAACCGATCAACAGAGGACGCCATCTCCTCTGTGGTCCACACTGCTCTCACCCACCTGGATCAGAAGGACTCATACGTGCGTCTGCTCTTTGTGGACTTCACATCTGCCTTCAACACCATGATCCCCCAAACTCTGATAGACAAACTATCCACACTTGGACTAAGCCCCTCCATCTGTAACTGGGTACTAGACTTCTTAACAAACAGACCACAGTCCGTGAAGATCCACAACTTCTCCTCCTCCACCATAACCCTCAGCACTGGCTCTCCTCAAGGATGTGTGCTGAGCCCTCTTCTGTTCACTCTGCTCACATATGATTGTACAGCCACACATCCAGGCTGTCATATTGTTAAGTTTGCAGATGATACAGCTGTGGTGGGATGCATCACAAACAATGATGAGTCCAGCTACAGACAGGAGGTGGAACACCTGGAGAGCTGGTGCAAAGAGAATAACCTTCACATGAATGTGAAGAAGACAAAGGAGATGATTGTGGACTTCAGAAGGAACAAACACACCCACACCCCACTGAACATAAGTGGATCTGCAGTGGAAGTGGTCTCCAGCTACAAGTACTTGGGTGTACACATGAATGATAACCTCAGCTGGAGCAACAACACCACCAGCCTGATCAAGAAAGGTCATCAGAGACTCTACTTCCTCAGACGGCTGAGACGAGCTGGTCTGAGCAGCCCAGTTCTCACCTCCTTCTACAGGTGTGCAGTGGAGAGCATCCTGTGCTCCAGCATCAACGTGTGGCATGGAGGCTGCACAGCTGCAGAAAGAAAAGCTCTACAGAGAGTGGTGAAGGCTGCACAGAAGATGTTGGAGTCAGTCTCCCCACCATCACAGACATTTACACCTCCAGATGCAGGAAGAGAGCCACCTGCATCATGAAAGACCTCACTCACCCAGCACACACACTCTTTGCCCCACTCCCCTCAGGACGGAGGTTGAGGAGCATCAAATGTAGAACCACTAGACTGAGGAACAGCTTCTACCCTGAGGCTGTTAGACTCATGAATAAATAAATAATAAGAATAATCACTGTGAAATATCACATCATGCTGATGCTGATCTGTTTTCTTGTTGCTGTGTTCATCTGTGACCATCTGCTCATACAGACTCATGTTCGTGCTGCTGTTTGTAATGATGTTTTTCTATTACATTAGTTTTGTGTATTTCTAGTTGATGTTTTTTTAGTTATATCCTAGATGTTATTACTGTTTTTCTCTTACATTTTGTTGTTGGATGTAACTGGGACCATGTGTACATAATCTCGTTTTCATCACATGTACCACATGCGATGCAAATGACAATAAAGATTCTCTGACTCTGACTCTCTGAATACATGTGCACTACTGAGTATTATCAGAGGAATGATAAAAAATATTTTGAGTTGTGAAGTGCAAAACAACCTTTCCAGACGTGGGCAGTCGTCTTTTTGTTTATGGTAGTCATCACTCCTCTGGCTGCTGCAGCTGTGACTGATGCTGCACTGGACTGTGTTCTAATGCAGCGAGGAAAAGTTCTCTGACACAATTAGAAAAACAAGTTCATTAACTTAACAGCGGATGTCATACCTTCATTAAGGTATGACATCATTGTTCTCCCATGCAAACAGTGCAGCATGGTGTTTGTCTTTGTGTGTAACAGACAGTACAGAAATAAACTGACAGATTTACTGCAGCCATCATTCTACCTGCAGCTGTGCAGATTTTTTACAAGTTCTCCAGACTTTGTGTGTAAATCCAACTTCAGTGGAGTCCACTAGAAATTCTTACTTTCAAGCTCGAATGGAGCAACCAATATCAAAACCAGAATCTTAGCTAAACTAAATCTAAATGAAGGAAAATGAAGGATTGAGTGAAGATGTCAGAGTATGAGGATAAACACGTGAGCCGACAGCTGCCTCCATTTTGTTTGTTGCTCAAAGGGCCTCAGCGGTGCTGCTGTGCACAGCTGGGTTCAGACTCGTCCCAGGTTACACAAAGTTTGTGAACAACAAAAGGTAGAACCAAAATAAGATCGCTCTTCTCAGCAGAACAGCACATCCTTTCATTCCTGAAGTCCTTGGGATTCTGCTGCAATAGAAATGAGTTTTCTTTTGTGAATTTCTGATGTTCAAAATACATTGCTTAGCAAATCTACTGTAATAATATA